>JAKVQS010000019.1:0-29552 GCA_030462955.1 Waltiozyma solani
AGAAGCCGTTGAATCTGCAGACTTAGTCCTATCCGTTGGTGCTTTGTTATCTGATTTCAACACTGGTTCCTTCTCTTACTCTTACAAAACCAAGAACATCGTTGAATTCCACTCTGACCATATCAAGATTAAGAATGCCACTTTCCCAGGTATCCAATTCAAGCAAGTCTTACAAAAATTGAACAGGGCCATTGCTCCAGTGGTCCAATCTTATGTTCCAAGACCAGTTCCACAACCAAGATTGGCAAACAGCGCAGTCTCCCCACAAACTCCACTGACCCAAGAATGGATATGGACTGCTTTAGGTAGCTGGTTAAGAGAAGGTGATATCGTCATCACTGAAACCGGTACGTCTGCTTTCGGTATTGTCCAAACCAGATTCCCAAATAACACCACTGGTATTTCCCAAGTCCTATGGGGTTCCATTGGTTACTCTGTTGGTGCAGCCTTAGGTGCCGTTGCAGCTGCTGAAGAAGTCGACAAGGACAAGAGAGTCATCTTATTCGTTGGTGATGGTTCCTTACAATTAACAGTTCAAGAAATCTCCACCATGATCAGATGGGGCTTAAAGCCATACTTGTTCGTCTTGAACAACGATGGTTACACCATTGAAAGATTGATCCACGGTGAAAAGGCCAGTTACAACGATATCCAAAGCTGGGACCACCAATTGTTATTGAAAACTTTCGGTGCTAAGGACTACGAATCCTTAAGAGTTTCTAATGTTGGTGAGTTCAATGCCTTGGCTCAAGACCCAGCTTTCGCCAAGAATGAAAAGATCAGATTGATCGAAGTTATGTTACCAAAGATGGACGCTCCAGATAACTTGGTTAAACAAGCCCAACTGACCGCTTCCGTTAACAAAGCCAATTAGTTAATTAATTAGTTTGATACTATGGGATTTTATTTATTTAGTATATATACAGATACTCTGATGGGACACGCAATTTACTTTTATTTATTTATTTACTACTTGCTATTAAGGAAGAAGTGTCAGTAGGTAGTGGGCCAACCAAGATCAAATCAAGGGGAAATTGCGCCATCTCCAACATTTTTTGGGCAATTTAAACACGAAAAATTTCGTGTTGTCGAAGATTCTCCAACCTTTACCCCTGAAAAAAAAGATGATGGCTGATGATGAATGGAAAACAGTCATTCACATAAGCAATAGATCTCCATGTTTGTCTGTTGAGTTATCCATTCAACTGTGCTGAATCTTAGACCGATCTCCAATTTACCAGCGTCGCTCTTATTACCGTTGCATTGCTGGTCAGGGCCTGTCAGTCTAGAGTCAACAAGGGGTCTGAAGTTTGTGACAAAGCTGGTATTTATATACATGAACTTAGCGTCTCATTCTGCTTTCCCCCCCTTCTTCTAGTGTGCATGATGAACAAGCTCCATTCCAAGATTAGGCACTACTTTGATTTAATTATCAATATTTCGGTTAATCACGAAACTAGTGCCAAAGTACACACACACTACCACTTTAATTACACAAAAACAGAACCAAGATCGAAAGTTACACAAAACCAAAACAGGGTGATCGGGCACAGACAAATGATCAACCTCAAAGACAGGAATTTCAATTGTACCAGTTAAAGCTGATCTGGGGATGTGACACAGAAACAAAGTTAGAAATAAGAAGTTCGAGCATCGATTCACACTCCTCTACAAGCCAGTTTGAAGTAATTAAACCATCAAAACACAGTAAACTATCATATGAAAGTGAGTACATGCCTAGAACTAAAGAGCATTTATACAATTTTTATAATAAAACCGACAATGTGGAAAAGCTATCTTAGAGAGCAATCTCCTTGAAATCATTGGATAGTTCATCTTCAGCAATATCCTTGGATTTGTTAGCTTCTTCTTCTTCTTCTTCTTCTTCTTCTTCTTGAGCTTCTTCTTGAGCTTTGACGTCCTTTTGCTCTTCAGACTCACCAGCTTCTTTAGCTTCTGATTCTTCTTTAGCTTCAACTTTTTCTTCTTTCTTAGGAGTAGCTTCCGGTGTGACTCTATCCTTAGAAGCTAAATCAGTGGATACGATACGTTCGGAGTTAGATCCTGGAATGATATGAGAAACGTTGGTCTTTCTTCCTTGAGCGGAAGGAGCTTTAGGTTGCTGTTGAGATGGTGGCTGGGAAGCTCTTAATTTAGTAATAACTCTTGTGGTTAAAACTGTCAAGTATGGTAGTTCTCTCCCTGTTCTCTTATCTTTGAATAACAATTGGCCCTCACCACCATAGAAATCGTCTTCTTCTTCATCGACATCGAAATAGTAGTTTCCTTGACCTAAATCATTCGTGAAGTTTAATAAGAAATCACCCCAGTTCTTAGCAATCACGAATTTTGTATCATAGTCTCTACCGAACAAGATAACTTGACCCCAGGTACCTTTAACATCTGGATTCAAGTCAACAGCGATGTGGTTACCAGAATGATCAGTAACTAATGGGATCCAGTTCCAGTCACAGTATTGAGGTCTAACGGTCTGTGGTGGGATGGATTGTTGTCTTGGGATGACATCTTGCTGTCTGAGATTCAATCTCGTACCTTTGGTGGAAGATAGCTTCTTAGCTAGCTCTTCATTTTCGATACCGGTATCGTTATCCTTGGCAGCGACAGAACCAGAGTTGGCCTCCACCAATTGTTCACTAGTTCTATTACTGTGATGGGTCAGGTTAACTTCACTGGAAGAAGTATGTGGGGAGAACAATTTGTCCTTGATTTGTTTATCGTGTAAATCAGCTTGGATCTTGTCAGTGACACGTCTCCAAGTTCTGGTCATTTCAACGATTTCAGTCAATGACATTAATTTGAGACCATAGATTAAGCCACCAGCGCCTTGTAAACTTTCTAAATCTTCTTGACCATCATGGATTCTCAAGGAAGCTCTAACAGAAGGTGGGAAAGAGATTTGTAAATCTTGTTCTGCTTTGAAGATATCTTGCTTTGTACATGGATCAGCAAGAGAGGCACTCAAGTCACTGTGGTTTTCACTAGTCCAGTCATCAATATGTCTCCACGCGAGGATAGTTTCAGAGACACCTTCACCAGAACCTAAGACTTCATTGGAGTTGTTTGATTGTTGGAATGCGGAGGCATCGTTTAGCTGGATGGAATTTTGACGGGAGTTATTCTGGGAAGTCAAATGTGAGTTGCTTGGGTTGTTGGTTTCGTGCTGGTTGGTGTCATATTCGGCATAACGATCTTCCGTGGTAAGACCATAGAATAGTTGGTTGAAGGCGTTCTTGATACCCATTGTTATTCGTTGTTTATTTGGATCTTGATGGCTAGCGGGTCAGCGGGCTAGATCTGATGCAAGAATTAATGAAATGGAGGCGGTTAACGTAGAATGTATAAGCAGTGTAACAAAATCAGATATGTTAATTCAGTTGTTGAACGAGTTCAGTGAATATATTTAAAAATATCTTGCTCAATGATGGTTGCTTTTGCTGTAGATTGTGGGTTGGTGTTCATTGTGATCATTCTTTCAACAGCCAGCCCCAACGCATCCCCAAAATTCGCTGGCGTTCGATTTTGCTTTTGGCAAGAACTGCCCACCTCACCTCAAACAAGCGCGCCAAAAGCTCAAAGAGGGCTAGGCCCTTCCAAAACGGAGAATTCGCGCGTTGGTAATTCTATAAAAAGAAACCTACTGCATTAGGAGATTTATGCACAAGAAAAATGTCAGACCTCCAAATCAGGAAGTGAAGACGTACCTTCCCAAAATCGTAAGCTGAGAATATTATGCGACATGCTTGGTTTTGGACGCGACAGCTCTTCAGACTTCGATATTTATAATACATGCAACTAAAAGAGATTAATCAAAAAAATAATCTAACCATGTAATAGTGCTTTTAAACACTTCTCAATATGCAATATAACTCAAAAACATCTTTCTAAACGAACCTAATAGATAATGAAATTCAAATTAACATCGCTTAAGTCAACTTTCTAACCCCCTTACTATTATTATCTTCATCTTCTTTCTTCTCTGAATTCAATCTATTATACTCATTGAAATCGAACTCTTCATCATTCGAAGCATTCGACATCGTAACAAAAGGATTCCCAGGTTTATGACCCGAAGAAGCAGCTGAGTTGTTTGAAACTCTGCGTGATTGTTTGACCTCGTTATCAGGGATATTGAAGTTCACCGAATTGAAATGTGAGCTCCATATCGGTGATTTATTGATCGCATCAGCGACCTCACTGACTTCTTGCTCTAAATCGTTAATTGACGATAATGAAGGTAAAGGTTCTTGGGAGGTGGTGCGTCTTGGGGACCAGTATGTTTTGTCTTCGGTCGTTGTGATTGGCGAATTCACTTCCTGGGTGATGATGATCTCCGGTGGGCTTGGAGATGTGAATTGGAATTTGGGCAAGTTGATATCTTTGCTGTTCAAAGAGACAGATGAGTCATTGTTACTGTTATCGAAAGGTGTCTTGAATGGATTCTTGGTTAATCGTTCACGATAAACCTGTAGTTTCTGCTCAAATCTATCGGTATTCTTAAGGAACTTCAATCTCTGGATGACCATCTTTAAAGCACCGAGTTTGTTCCTAACAGCCAAATTTTCGTTCAGAGTCTTAACTTTAATCATTCTATCGATGAAATCCTTCAAGTTCAAACAGTTATTGACATCAAATCTGGAGTAAAGTGGAATTTGAATGATCATTCTCTGGAAGGATATACCCTTTGGTTGACCATCAGATGGACCAGCAGCACTTCTCATGTTCATATCATACAATGCTTCTTCGATGAACAATTCATATCTCTTTTTTCTAAACTTGGCCTCTTCAACATCAAACTGCGAGAAAGCTTCGTTCACTTCGTCAATGTCTATTTTGAAATCGTAAGGATTGGTAGAGTATTCGCTAGTTGTGGAAAACACAAACCTTTCAACTAATTCAGGGATAGTCCATTGACCATCGAACACTTTGAATGAAAAGAACCCATCAAGTTCCCTCAAGAACTTTGCCAAATCCTTAGGATCAATAAAGCCCGAACCACGAGGATCATAATTTGACCAGACAGATTTGAAGCTTCTGATTTCCTCTCTGTTCAAAGTCCTTGTCCCAATCGTGTCAGTGTAAACATAACTGAAGTTCTCGAAAATCAAAGAGATGAACATATTGACAAAGATATACATGGAGATGATATTCCATGCGATGAACAACAAGTAAGCGTAGACCTCACTCCCACAGTCATTCAAGGATAATTCGTCATCAGCGACACAGAAAGGAGCCTCGATGGCAAAATCCTTCATGGTGTAATTCCAATTCTCACCGAAACTGTTCTTGAATAGCATAATTAGCACCTTTGTGACCGTACGACCGTTTTGATTGCTAGATGTGTTTGGCCCAGTTCTGGTTAAACCAAAAATTTGATTGATGGCGATGGCGAAAACTAGAAATAAAACACCCCATGTGAGAATCAAGGAGAACATTGATGGAAGGGACGCGGATGCGATTTTTAATAGATGACTTAGTCTGTTACTCATGTGTATGAGAACGGTGAAGATACCAACAAGGAACAACTTGTTGATATTGGCAAATGCTGTGCTTCTCGAAACGAAGAAAGAAATGAATGATGTGTTGAAGGCCCCAAGGAAGACGAAAAGTTCATAAACATTCCATCTGATTCGAAAGAACTGGTAAGGACCAAGGTAGGTCATTCTCATTATGATGGAAATTAAGAACAAAGATGAAGAAAAGATGAAGATGGAGTAACGGAAGTTATCCAAACCGAGTGCATATGGGAACTTTTCAAGTAAGATGGCAAGGATATGAACCAGCAAAACAACTTGGTAGATAACCTTCAAAGTCTTGTTTCTTTCAACAGCCCAATCATAGCAGAATGCTCTGATACCACTCAATTCACCTCTCTCGACTATTTTTCTTGGTTTGGTCTGGCTAAGCAACTTCTTCACTTCTTTCCACGAATTCTGTTGAATAGTCAAATAGCCACTACCAGAGATCTTACCATAGTTACCAATTATAACAGTAACAAACAACGTCAAGATGAAGATAATAGCAACAAAGATGAAGAAAACCAAGAAGATAGCATCATAAGGAGAAGCGTATTTCTCAGCTGGGGTACCAACACCAGTACTGTAGGTAACATATTGTAATACATCAACCCAACCTTCCAAAGAGGTAATTTCGAATAATGTTAAAAATGTCGTTGGGAAACTGTTCATCTCCAATTGTGGTTCAGAATAGGCCCTAGGCATTAGAACATCCCAGTTACCGACAGTATTGGTGAATTCTAAAACACATTCACTTCTCGACATACCACCATCGTTACAGGTACCGAATCTCCCGGTGAACAAATTCAAACCCCACACAGAGAAGGGATAAAGCAGAGTAAATGACAAAATACCGGCACCGACGATCTTCCAAACACCAGCGATCATCACCTTGTGAAAGATATCTTTAGCTTGTTTGGAAATAGTCAACAATCTTAAAGCTCTCAAAGCCTTAAGTCCTCTGACGACTCTGGATAATTTCTCATCACCTCGAGCGACAGCAATAACGTTGATCCATAGAGAAATCAAAACGATGAAATCAATTACATTCCAGGAGTTCTGAAAGTAGGCATTAGGAGTGAACAACACACCATCAGCGATAACTTTGATGATGAATTCAAGAAAGAAAACAGTGGCAAAGATCAGCTCAATAATAGAAGTCCAGTTCCAAATTATATCTTCACCGTAATGACGTGGTTTTCTGTAAAGCGGTGTAGCATAACAGGCTGAAATGATCAACAATAACGTACAGAGACCCATAACGGAAACAAACAGTAAGTGCATCCACTTGCTTGGCTCAACACCTTCGTAACGTTTACCAACAGGTGGTTTCGTGAGTTTTTGACAAAACCTTCTGATCGGGTTGTCGGCTTTGAAGATGTAAAGGGAAGCGTTGAAGCCTGGGTGGTCTTTAAGGAATTGTTTCTTCTCTTCAATGGATTTATCAGATTCGATCTGGAAGTTCTCAGCAAGTGAGGAGTAATTGGACTTGAATTGATTGGTCTTACCAGTTAAAGAGTCCTTAAAGAAAGGATTGGAGTAATCTTCAGAAATCCAGAACAAAGAGCTGAATAATCTTTTGAAGAAAGTCATTCTAATGACGCCATTGACAACTTTGTAAACGAAAGCACCGACTTTGGTGTTTTGAACACGCTTCAAGAAACCAACGGAACCAAACTTAACTTCATTTTCATCTTTTCCTTCTGAGGTTAATTGTAGTTCATCCTTAAGAAACTCTTGAATAACGATACCTTTAAGTAACAGCTTCTCGACATGTTCCTTGTTTTCTTTGATTCTTCCTTCGTGTGAAGAGTGGTGTTTCTTGTTTCTGGAACTGAACAGGTCTCTGATATTGTCAACCACCGAATCACTTTCAGCAAGTTTTCTAACCTCTCGGGGGAAGTCAACCATGACGAAGCTCTCAGCTTGATGCTTTCTCTTCTCGTTCTCAGAGACATCTAATGAATCGCCGATGATGGCAATGAAAATGTTCAGCACCATAGAGTTGGATAGCACGAACCAAGTCATGAATAAAACAGCAGCAAAGAACAGAGACACGCTATTTGGAGCACGTGCTTCATTGTTGAACATTAAGGTAGACCAACCTTCAGTCGAAGTGATGACGAATAAGCCAAGAAAAGAGTTCGGGATGTTATGGAATGTGAATTGCTCGTTCGGGTCTTCGATTTCTTCTAATGATGCAAAACCTTCGAAATAACGAGCAAAGATAATAGAAGCAACAAATAATAAGATGAAATAGAACAAAGTCAAGTTAACAATTGTCCTTGTGTTTCTTAAAACCTGCGCCCATTGCTTTCTGACAAATCTAATAGTAAGAACAACCCTGTAGAATCTCAAGATTTCGAAGAACCGTAACCAGTCGTAAACACGACCCAGCTTGGAATGGATGGATGGTACGATGATAATGACACATATGATAGCGACGGCAGTATCGACAAAGTTTCTCTTCAGCTTGAAAAAAGAGTTCAAATCTGGATAATAAGCAGTGAATCTCCAGACGATCTCAAACATCAAGATCATATTAACAATGAACATGGCGTTGTATTCGAATGTCTTATCAGCTTCAGTCGAAAAAAGATTAATACGGGATGATAATATCATGCTGATTAAGATCAAAGAGACGAAGATCCAACGGCAGCTGTCATAAACCTTAGCATATGTCGTGTCAGGAAACTTCCAATCCAAATTAAAGTCATCCTTCCTTTCCTGTAAAGCTTCGTATTTATTTCTGGACTTGTTGTACTCATCCTGTGTCACTTTCAGAGAAGCAGCAATAACAGCGATCAACAAGTTCGCCATCCAAAGGAACAAGAAGAAAATAGCAAAAGAGTAAAAGATAGATGCAGCCATACTATCCGTATTCATCACCTGATACATGTGATCACTGAAAGTGTTGGCTGTGTAAATGACGAACACCATCTGCATGGAAGTCAAGATATTGTCGAAACCTTTAGTATTAGCTGACGCATTGGTCAAAGTCATGCACTTCGATCCAACAGGACATAGATAACCCTTTGCACGATCGGCTAAGGTCACACCATCCATAAGGTAATAGGCGTTCTTGATCAATTTCCCTGTTTCATCTCTTGAAAGCCAACCACCACAATGTTGATCAGTAGCAAAAGTATTCGTTAGGTCCAATGGATCTTCCCAGACACAGTAACGCCTCAACGAAGATTTGAAACTCTGAACACCGATGATAGAGTAAAGAATCCAGAAGTATAACATGAACAAAAACACGTCAGTCAACTGTGGACCACCGTTCTTGAAACCTCTTAAAATCATAGCGATGCTATCGGTTAAGTTGACCATTCTTATCAAACGAAGGCACTCTAAAGCACGGAATAATGGGACTGGGTGTTGCTCGTTTTTGCTTAAGCTGAAGCCAAAGTTAATCCAGTAACATAAGGTAGAGGCGAAGTCCAATCTATTCCATGTGCTTCTCAAGTACGCTCTAGGTATCATGATATCGTTCTCATCAATGGAGTGCAAGTCATAAGCCGTGACAGTGTGTGCTACCGACCGCTTGGTGCGTTTCTTGAAAGTCCCAGAAGGTGCTTTTGAATGGAAGAAGTTGATCAATCTATCAATATAAAATCTCTTGATTATTGGAGTGTATTCCCTTCTTTGAGCTTTGAACATCTGTGAATCATCCCAGAACCCCCAGGCAATGGACTTACAGATGATCTCGGCCGTGTAAATCAGATTTAACATCAATAGCACATAGTCTGTCCAATGGGAGCCAAAGCTGAAGTGATTGCTCAGATGGATTGGATTCCAATGACGTAAAGTTAAAATGACAGTCTGAAACATAAGCAATATGATCATGAAATAATAAACCCACTTTTGCATTAGTATCTTGGCTAATGTCAATCTCAAAGGTGAGTCTGGTGGAAAGAAACGCAAGGAGTTACCGTACAACCTGAGAGACTTGAAGGGATTCGCTGGATGAGGGTTGGGGAGATCTGATGTTTCGGCCTCATTATTCTCAACATCGAGAGCCGTTTTCGAATGAATACTCTTGACATCATCATAACCGAATCTATTTTCATTGTAATGCTTAAAAGTTGTTTTCAATTGATCCAAAGGACCAGTATGATGTGGTTCTTGGGTGGCCAAAGATGAAGTTCCCACACCATGGCTATTCTGCGAATAAATGTCTACCTGAGACCCTTGGGCATTGATACTGATTTCATCTTCTGGGTATTCTGAGTTTGGAAGCGATGTTGTTTCATACAGAGCAGGTGTCTTCAAGTCCATCAGCTCTATGTCTTCTTCACCAATAAAATCTGGATTATAGGAGATATTTGATTTGTTAGGCGAATTGGTTTGACTTAACCGCGACAGAGTCAAAGGCTCTTCTCTTAAAGGAGACTTCACCTGAGATCCAGTAGTATTTGCCCGTAGCCAGTTACCATTAATACTTGTTGCTTCATCCATGATGGACTTGATATCTGTTTTCAACTCATCCAAGTTGCCGTCACCAGTCAATCTATCAAGGAACGACACGTCCTCGTCCTCCTGAGACTTAGACCGGTTCAGATCAGAAGGAGAAGGTGCCCTCCTCACGGAAGGTGACACTGGGGATAATATAAATGGTGTCCGTGGAACGAAACTATTGGAATGAGATGCTGTGTTCGATACAGAGGACCTGGTGGAATTAGGGGCTAAGAAGTTCGTGTCTATTGTTAGATTGTTTGGGTTTGCCCTGTTTTGACGATGATTGATTGGTGAGAATGCAAAGGGTGAAGAGGTCCCAACATCTTGCCTATTTTCTGGATCAGGATGATTGGAAGGTGGAAAAGGAGGTGGTGTCGATGGCGAGAAAGAGTCAGGAGAATTGGTGGAGATTATGGGTATCTCCAAGTTATCTTTCGTCATCTGTGTTGAATGAACTAAAATGCTAATATGAAATCAAAGTGCCTGAGAGCAGGGTTTTGCAATAATAGTTAAATGTAAGGAAGACAAAACTCGATATCTTGTGATGTAGTTGAATCTGATGTTCCAAAATTATCAACAACTATTCCAACATGGCTATGCTGTACGCTTCCTTTATGTACCTTCCATTAAGGTGCGGTCCGAATAGCGGAGCTCACAACCCTGTTGGTTACGAATGTTTGGATTTCTCTCTTATGGCCTCTTCTTTGGAGGATAACCTCCAATTTGAGAGTTAGGATCTTTAACAATTGGACGTCCAACTTTTTGATTATTCAAAATTGATAAATCAACCTAGATCTGACAGCTGTAGCTACCACCAGCTGTTCTAACTCTCTATCAAATAATATGATCTGCTTGCTTTCATAACTCTGGCACCTAACCAAGCAAGCGTTTCTGGTATTGATAATCAATTGTCGAGGATCTGAAGTTGCTCAAACTGAATGGTTAAAGCTTGTATGACTAAGGATTTATCTTAATTCTTAGAGAAATATATATCCTCATTAGCCGCTGTAGAATCCAGGGATCTTCCCTGTCCGCCATTTTATGGTGCAAATAGACACAGCTTGCAAATTGACGTATGTATACGCGCGCGCGCGTATGGACTGAAGTCGACGCTGCTTTACTTTTCGCCAACACCTTCAGAAGATCATCAAGATTCCATTGGTCTCTTAGTAAATACTGCAATTCTTGGGTGACATGTGTATCTTTATTTTTTATCCTTGAAAAAAAATCATTAATTACAAGTGGAAATCCACTAACATTCTCTTAAATGTATCTCACATTTATCTTGTACATATACTTTTGTGTCTTTGTGTCACCACGGTTTCCTTTCTCACAAGATTTGTTGGTCAGAAGGAATCTCCAAAAGGCGAAAATCAAGTGAACAAGCAGATTTCAAACATTCGATTCAATAATATCTGATCAAAAGCTAGAGGAATTGATGGTCCATCAAGAAAATACCCGGACTTTTGCTTTCCTATTTTTTTGCTTCATTATCCTTGCTATCTATTTCAACCCTGTTTGATCTTTTATTTGCTATTTATTTATCCTTCATTTTACACTTGAAAACGCCCATCAAAAACCCATAAAGAGACAACCGCCCAACTCCCAAAAGTAAACAAAGAGAACCAGAGAAAAGCCAATAAAAATTAAATCCTATTTACCCATTGGCCACCCAAACCTAGTTATGTTAAGCAATAGTTTCAGTGTCAAGTCGCCTCTGAAAAGATATGACGATAAGGTGATGGAAAGATTTATCCCCTCCAATGCCTCTCAACACATATACAAGTCAATTCATTT
This sequence comes from Waltiozyma solani, assembly GCA_030462955.1. Classification (NCBI taxonomy): domain Eukaryota; kingdom Fungi; phylum Ascomycota; class Saccharomycetes; order Phaffomycetales; family Wickerhamomycetaceae; genus Waltiozyma; species Waltiozyma solani. The sequence goes on from JAKVQS010000019.1 coordinate 11,793, forward strand.
GGATATTCAACCGCAAGATGTCCAAGCAGCACAGCACTTAGGATTCCAATATATTAGAGATACTTCTATCTTCAACTTAAATGAGACTTCAATAAATGAGGGCTCACTTTCTCTTGTTCCTAATGGGGATCATACATCTTCTTCATCCCATGGACTGCCTTCGTCTACCCCAGGTTATAACCTACAACATAAAGACAATTCTTTATTTCAAACACCCAATAGAGGAAGAGATGCTATAGCTGACGCTTTAAGCTTTGCTCCACAGAGCAGAGTGCTCAGCTTCTCAGCAACGTCAAATAAAAAGAAAAGACTGGTACAGGTCCTGAATGGAGATTCAATGTCTTCATCACCTTCTTCAATCTTTTCCAGCTCAAGCCACCATTTTGGAAATGATTCAAACTACACATCTAGAAGAAATTCCTTTGAATCCGAGGTTTCCAACTTGTCTTCCTTGTCAAGTCTGGGTTCTAGCACATTTGTCACTCTACGGAAAAGGAAAATCATAAAATCACACATTCCTTACCGCGTTTTGGATGCACCAAGCTTGAGAAATGACTTTTACACTAATCTAATATCCTGGTCTTCAGTATCAAATAAGATTGCAGTGGGTTTATCGTCACATGTCTATATTTGGTCTGAAGAGGATGGTGCCAATTTATTAGACATTCCTGATGAACAAATCATTTCTTGTGTGTCATTTTCCGAGAATGATTTCATCGCAGTTGCTTCCAAAAAAGGAAGAATCTCCATTTTTTCACAAAAGAATCAGCTGTTATTGGATGAATATAGTAATATTGGAAAGCAAGGTATCTGTTGTATTTCTTGGGTTCCCAATGATCCCAACAAATTTTACGCCGGTGATGAAAGCGGCGATGTGCTTTATTTTGAAGTTAATGACAGAAATGGTCAATTGAACCTTATAAAGCAGTTTAAATGCCATCAACAGCAAGTTTGCGGTAAATATCCCCCAATACTTTTAATCTATGCTGTTTGAAAGCTTTCAAAATCATCCAAGATTTGAGCTCAATACTAACATTTAATCAACTCTAGGTATTTCTGTCAGTTATGATGGAAAACAGATATCAGTAGGTGGAAATGACAATTGTTGCACCATTTGGGATGTTCAGGATCCATATAATCCAATAATGAAGTTCTTATTACCACATCAAGCAGCAGTGAAAGCCATTACGTACTGTCCTTGGTCTAATTCATTGCTAGCTACAGGTGGTGGTAGCAAAGATCGAGCTATCAGATTTTGGCACACCAATTCAGGTACACTTTTAGATTCTTTCCAAACAAAGGGACAAATCACATCTTTAATTTGGTCAAAGAGAAAAAAGCAGATTGTTGTCACGTTTGGTTTCGGTGATTGTCAAAAACCATTATTGATTGGATTGTACACATATCCGAGGATGGACGCAATTGTACAAGTGGAAGCAACACCAAATCTCAGAATACTATCCGCTGTCTTATCACCTGATTCAAGCTCCATCTGTGTTGCAGCGAATGATGAAACCGTGAGATTTTATGAGTTATGGAACCCGAAAGATAGTATTATAGTTGAATCTCAAGAAAGTGGAATTTACGGGAGTTCGTTGATTGAACTATCTGAAGGCATAACAAAGAGCGATGGTTTCATTAGATGACATAAAAGTTATAGAATCTATAGTGTAACACTTGGAGGTTACATTTGGTACTGTTTAAACAAATGATACTGGTCGATTGATATCAACATTGCATTGTAGAGTTCAAGCAGGGACACCTTCATAATCATTAGCGGAGTATTGATTTATCAGCTTCTTCCAGTGCTTCTTGTTATCTCTGATCGGAACAGCACGCAGTCTTAACATGGTTATTAAAAATAAGATAATCAAGCAACAAACTGAAGGAGCAGTTATCATTTCCACAAAATTTCTCTTGGTAGAAACAATTTCATATGGGCAGCTAGCATAAGGGCCTCCCGTGACCCAACAGTTATTCACATTGATAGAGTTCAAATCAATCCAAACATCATCCAAGACGATGTTATCAATAGACTCTAAGAATATAACAGCAGCGGCCCTTTCAAGAGCATCCTTTGGCACACTAAACTTTCTCGATGCATCATCGAAGTTGGCACTTTGAAAGTAATTGATCTTCTCTGGTGATAATGTCCAATTAAACCTACTGTTCACATCTCGAAGAATGACATACTTCTCTTCATAGCAGTTTGAGACCTGGAAGGTCCCGTTTAGTGTCATAGATGTACATTTGAACGCTTCCTGAATGAAGGTCGTTTCGTTTTCAAATTTAGCTAGTGCTTCAACGACCGTTAGCGGTTCGTTTTCACCCCAGGACCATAACGAATTGAGGTAGATATCTGAGACATTGGAAACGTTTGCGAGAGTATGGTTAATTATCGGGGAGTAACCGTTTGTGATGACATCATGGGCGGATTGGGTTGTGAATTTGAATTCTGTTGGAAAATCGATAGTGAAACGCCAGTTCTGGTTGGATTTGATGTCTATGTCAGTTCGTGATTGGATTAGTGAGGTTTCTAAGACCGATTGGACTGATGTGTTAAGTTGTGTCATATTGAAGAAGAGACTGGAGTCATTGGAGGCGTTGTATTTTGAGTTCAATGGGATTTCGTATTCATTGATCATGGTTACGAGTCTTCGTTTATCTGTGAATAAAAACTTGGAAAGCCTTGGATAGCCATCCACGATGCTTGTAGCGTTGACATCGTTGGTGCGATCTGATTCAAGGTCCAATGGTGTGTAGATGTAATTGCCAAAGTAGTTCGTCATTATGGATGTAAGCGTATCGTTCCCGTTCCCTCTGATATCATTAGAGTAACTGATGGATGAGTTGTTAAGATGTCGTATGTTCAAAATCATGACAATTAAATCACCAAACAAGTTGGTATCAGAAAGTTGGATGTAGTTCAGTATGACACTAGTTAAATCGTTAACGGATAAACTCTTCTGGCATGTGATTGATTGATTGGATAACATGAACATATCTATGGAAAGAACTGGTGTATCAATTTCATATTGAAAAGGACATAACTGGAATTTGTTCAGCTGTTCATTCCAGTACAAATCAATGTATAAAGTCTGGACACCAGTGTTCAACAAGTTGTCAACTTGAGAAACTGAATCCAAAGTGTACCCAGACGCGTCAAACAATGTGGTGGAAAGGGCAACACCTGTAAGAGAAAGCTGTGCGATACTGACATTAGCAGATAAATCACGTTGACTTCTTCTTGCTATGATTCTTTTCTGTGTTAATTCTGGCCAGTTGATATCATCAGCATATGTTGTTGATATGAGAAAGGATAGAAATGTTATGAAGGCTTGGTGGGCAAAGCCTGAAAGCTTCATAACAGAAAACAGAGACTCTGAGTGCTTTCGAAATGGGCTGGGATACGAGCGTGACACAACAGCCAGTCGGAGAGGGAACTAGAGTGTTGGCAGGGCGTACGTAATTGTTCACACGGATAAATATGGGTTCGATGTAGATGTTCAGCAGTGAACAGCCATCTACTTTTCTCAGATTCGCGCTCGGCTAATATAGTTGATCAATCGATTAAAGGCTCTTAAAATGCAAAACGTAGTATATATTTAACACTTCAGCGACAAATACACACAGACCAAGAAACTAATAATTACAAAATATGGAGGCTTAGATTTTACATTAACAAATTTTGTATTTTTTGTATAAAGAAAGACACCAGATAATAAACGAAAAATTTAAAGTAATTACCAAGCACCTTCTTCAGCTGGAGCAGCGGCTTCTGGAGCAGCTTCAGTGGCAGCCCAGTCAGCAGCTTCGTTGGCATCAGCAGCCCAGTCACCTTCGGTGGTTTGTTGAGCAGCCCAGTCAGCGGATTCTTCGGTTTGTTCTTCTTCAACTTCTTCTTGAGCGGCTTGAGCAGCTGGTTCAGCTTCTTCTGGGTCTCTGTAGAAGTATAAATCTGGCATGACACTCCATGGTTCAGATCTGTTTAAGGAGCCTCTTAATCTTAAGACTTCTCTGGATAATAAGTACCAGATTAAACCGATGGCGTGCTTACCCTTGTTGTTGGTTGGGATGGCAACATCAACGAATTCAGATGGAGAGTCTAAGTCAGTTAAAGCAATAACTGGGATGTTGACGTATGAGGATTCTTTGATGGCTTGAGCATCGGTTCTTGGGTCGGTAACAATGATTAATCTTGGTTCTTTGAAGGAACGGGTGATGTAGTTGGTGAAGTTACCTGGGGTGAAACGACCGGCAATGGCGGTGGCACCAGTGTGAGCAGCGTACTTTAAGACAGCTCTTTGACCGAAAGTTCTAGAAGAGACGGCAACAACATCAGCTGGGTTTGGAATAGCAGCGATAACTCTAGCGGCTAAAACAATCTTTTCCCAAGTTTTACCAATGTTGATAATGTTAACACCATCTGGTCTGGTCTTGTAAACGTATGGTTCGTTGTGGACCTATTGAAGATTTGTTAGTATTTGAAAATTCTTGGAAATAGTTCAAATTTGATACAGAGATAGGGTTTCAATAGAGATTTCACACTGATTCACATTATTGGTACAATTCACTTGTTGGCTCGAGAAGATTTTGGTCATTAGGCACTTTTTTGCAAGTTTTTCATTTTGTCTCTAGCATGGTGAAAAATCAAGAAAATGGATATTACGGATGAAGATGATTGTGATACATGGTGTGATGTTGATGTTCCCTTTGAATTCTTTCTATGTGAGTGATTTTGGATGATGGTTCAATACTGATGTTATTCTCTTGAAAACTATTCTCTGGTCCCAAAACCTTTCAATGAAGACATACTTGAACGTTCTTAGAACCTAAGTGGACGTTAGCAGCTAATAATAATTTAGCGTCTTCTGGGGTAAGATCAAAACTGGCTGGTAAAGACATTGTTGTGTAGTTTAACCTCTATCGATGATAGTATCAACACCTTGTATGTACTGTATTGATCAATGATGGTTAAAATCAAATATTTCAAAATTATCGAAATGTTTCCCTGGTGGGCATGGAACACAAAGCGATGCGCTATCGCAGTGAGAATCTTTCGCGGCTTGAATCTTCTGCCTAGCGAACGGGACTGCACAATTTTGTAGGCAGAAGCGCTCCGCTAACAAAAACGCAACAATATGCGCGGCTTCTGCCCACGCTTCAAGGGAGCGCCCTGCCTAGATACTAGCCTCTGGCGCTGGAAACGTTTTCGCGAATATTTAGAAAAACTGAAAAACTGGAGACAGAGAAAATCAAACAATTCACAGAAGATGTCTGGATGTAGAGCCCTAAGAAGGCACGTGACATAAGCGAACCCTATATTTGCATTCCCAACTGATGGAAAAGATAAAAATGTTTGATTGTCAGATGTATGCATGCCAATGATGTACGCGGTTGAAGATTCGGAACGTTTCTGAATCAGTACAAGGAAGCTGATACTGTCATATGACAGCGTGACTTCCAGCTCTCTCGAAGCCCCTTCTTGAATCAAGTGCTGATATTACAAGGATTTCCCTTTTCTGGAAAAAAATGTAATCCTGATCTAGCACACTTCTTGAATAAATAAGCCAATGCAAACGCATTACTAAAGTTTTTGAAGCTACTTTTAAGAGGTGGAATAGTAAGCAGTATTACAACCGGGAAGCGACAGATTATTATGACTGAACGACTTGGGACCTAGCCCGTCATGACAGCCAACACCGTGGTTCGCCTCATCTACCGAGCTAATCGCCATTAATCGCACACGTTCTTTGGTAAAGAGGCCACGTTTGTAATAATTAGTCCTCGGATCAATTTTTAACTGTAAAATTCCAAGGCTTCATCGCATCGATGCTGGCGGCTGATGGAAAGATAGAAAATCTGAAGTGCGCCCAATTTCTCTCAATTTGAAGAAGATTTGGAGGCCAGTCAAGGTACAACTTTAATATCAAAGTATCAACTAAGGCTACGAGTGCTTAGGCGAAGAACTCCGAACGATTTGGAAATGTTTACTGAAAACGGCTCTTCTTACTTTGGTGTCACTCTATGTCGAATTATTAGCTTCGCGCTCGATGCTGCAACAGATTCCGTTTGCTCGTAAACCCGCTATTTTTGAGTAAACCCAACCCTTTGAAACAGGTGTCAAATAATCACACCTTTCCACAATCAATAAGAAAAAAGAGCCGACAGCATTAGAATTCACCTGCTATATTGGCTCCTTTCCCAATCATCGAGGACTCATTGTTATTAATCACCATAGCATATCGACAACCATGGAAATGCTCATTGGGACAGCGCCTGCACCATTGCACTACAAACACCAGAACCTTTCATCATACTTGCACCTACCCAGATGGGTGGACAAAATCACACCAGATTACAAACGTCTAAGGAAGGCTGTTGGTACCAAGTATTCAAACCAGGCCCTCATAGGGTCATTGATCATTATGGCCTTAATTCCCCTGTGGACCACGATCAAATCAAGGATGATATCAAAAAAGAGGCCTTGGTCTTTAAAATTCAAGCATAACAAATGGCCATGGTTGCATAAACTGCTTTATCATTCACAAGTGTCACGAATCATCGTCTTCTGGGTATTGTTCTCCTTATTTTTCATCTACATTGATACTTATGAAGATTTGTTGTTCATCACGAAGAGACTGGGAAGAGTCGCCACCGCATGTTTACCGGGCCTATTGTTCCTGACACTGAGACCATCGCCTCTCCCTAAGACATTATATTTAGCATTATTACCAATTCATAAATGGCTTTCAAGAATAGTGGTACTGGAAAGCATTTTGCATAGTGGGTTCTACATCTACTATTACTTCAGAATCGGATCTCTAAAGAAGTGTTGGCAATGGGATAATCTCATGGGGTTTCTTGCCTTATTTGCATTCCTATTGATAGGGATAACAAGCTTACCAAGAGTTAGGAGATCGGTTTTCAACGTGTTTTATTTCTCACACTACATGATGACTTGGGTCTCTGTTATCGCATTATATTATCATGCCAGACCAGGTATCCCATATTACACCGCATTGAACGTCACCATCCTCATTTACCAAATTGCATACAGACTTTGGAACACCAAATCAACGGTTATCACATCAATTCAGGTCTCGCCTTCTCTCGAGATCGTTGAATTCCCTAAATCTGACTTGGCTAGAAAACCTCAACTACCTGCGGCTCATGTCAGAATCAACAACAAACATTCTTTATTCCTTAAGAATTGGTTCTATCAATTGGTTCCATTACAGCATCCTTTCACTATCGCTTCTTTGCCAAATGAAGAAACGGTCAGGTTGATCATTAGAAAGGGAAGATTCCCCTTGAAGAGCAACAGAACGTACTACGTCACCGGTGCCTTTGAAGCAGAGTATGATTTCATCAAAGGTTCATCCAGCTCAGTATTCTCTAAAATCTGGAAAGGAAACCAACCATTACAGCAAAGACTATTCGACTCTTCATTCCCGATGTCACGTAACATTAAAGCTGAAAGAGTTCTTATTGTTGTCGGTGGCAGTGGTATCTCATTTGGGTTGCCCTTGTTGAGAGAATTGAGTTACAACGGTGTCAGTGCAAGACTGATCTGGGTCTGTAAGGATATCAAAGATTTGAATCTATTAAGCCACTTCAAGGGTACTCAAGGTATTGAGTGTTACATCACTGGTGACGTTAGTGAAGATGATATCGTTATTGATTACAATGAAGATTCCAATCTTGAGAATGATGTTTTCAAAATTGACACACACGAATCTAAGACCCACAATGACTTAATCAAGGAAGATGATTATGAAATTGACTTCACTTCCTCATTCCAGAATCCTAAAACGGCACCCTCTACTAAAAAAACTCCAGACTTCAACCAATCCAATGAAACCTCCCCACTCAATGGTGAACATTCATCAACATTCAGATCGTATGGTACAAACAACAGGTCTGCATTGGCAGACCACGAAAACTGTATTATTGACACATCAGGTCATTGTAACTACCAGAACTGTCCTGCATCCACTGTCAAATCCTACAAGTCCTTAGTGAAATCATCAGTTTCATCAGATATCGACTTTGAAGATTTTAAAAACATCAAGATCTCTAGAAACATTGGCCTATTCTACGGTCGTCCAAACTTGAACTCCACTCATTACGACTGGTGTTTACAATCACAGTGTCTTGGTCCAGTTTATAGCGACACTGGTGACGCTGTTTGTTGCAGAGAATCCGGAGATCATGCCGATCATCAAGTTGATAGATCTAAGATTTGGGTTGTTGCCGCTGGACCAAATGGGTTGGTCGACCATACCAAACAATGGGCTCTTGATGGTGGGTTGCAGTGTCATATCGAAAGTTTTGCTGTTTGATACTGAATCTCTCCTTTCATTGGGCACTTCGATAATGAAGATCGTGACAAGGAGGTCAAAGTGGCGACCAGAATGCTTTCGACTGATCACATTTCAGCTATTTATGAGAATCTTAGAGATTCTCGGGCGACTTCTTCGAGTGGATTTGTTTATGAGTAGGTGAATACAGTCATTTGAATTTAAGGGAGGGGTTTATGTTTGTATTCTGCATGTAGATTGGCATGAACCTCGTTTTGAATCTGATGATATATACCTATATCTGATTGATTCTGGTCTATTATTGTTCCTGGAGATATATGACTGTACTTGGTCTGATAGCGGTTATTGCTATTCTTATCTGTACTTAGGCTGGCTTGCGCGTCCAGCTTCAAAAATTCGCGAACTTTCGATTTTCCACCGCCTCGAAAAAATTCAATCAACGAACAGCCAATACATAACAAACAGGGCGTCTGCCTTTCACTAGAACAAGTCAAACTTTCATCCCCCTTCACATAAACTACAAAGGATGTCCGCTCCAAGCAAGGCAAGACTTCAACAAGTCCTCCAGGTCCAATCCAAGATCTTCCAAAACCTTTACAACCCAACCAACCAACGTACGGGTCATAAGTACTTGACTCAAAAGCTCAAAGGTGACACCATCAAGCAATATTACGGTCCTACCGAGTTCCTCACGATGAAGAACTTGAGAACTATGTTCCCAACCATTGGTTTCATCGACCCTGAAGAAGACTATAGATTGGATATCTTGAGATCTAGAAAGAGAAGAGGTAAAGGTGCTCCAGCCAAGAAGAGAGAAGCTGCTGCCGCTGATCCAAAGAAAAAGAAGAAATAGCTGTAGGTCAATTAGCTGAATGAGTTATTTATTAGATTGTTTGTACATAGTGTGAAATAATGATCAAGAATGATTATGATTATGAGTATGAGTATGAACATGTTTATGAAGTTTGACATTGGTCGAACTCGCGTAGAAGCTGACTAGTTTCAATGGGCTTTTCAGGTAAGTTTTCATAAAGCAGTTTGTAAAGCTTGATTCTTTTCAGCGTAACTGGTAAACCCATGAATAGCCCATACTTGCTATGTTTTTCACGTAAAAACGAGATGTATGATTTTGGCAAGCTTTTCATGATCTTGAAGAAAGATGCGAACATACTAGGACAACTTAGAGGCTTGGAGATGATCTCAACATATTTTATCTTTTCATTGAATCTGAATTCAACACCGTTTGGAATTCTCTTTGGTTCTTTCAAGCGTAACAAAATAGCAAATATCGGAGAATGATTCAACAGAGACATCATGATCTCCAACCCACAAATAATCACCATCACAAACACTTGAAGTAGGGTAAAGATGACATAGAAAGCTAAGACAGTTGGCAACAAGAACAACAACACAGTGAATAACAAAATACCCAAGAAAACTTCATCCAGTTCATACTCCATTGAGTCGATTCTATCTCTTAACACATTTCTCTTCCTCCCGCAGAATAAATAGAACAAACTTAATAAAATATCCAACTGCCAGTTGTAAATTCTTGCGGTGGCGTAATAGAAGCAATAGATATGGAACGTAACGACGTTGATGAAGTCAATCAAAATGGATATACCAAGCGTTAGTCCACCAAACGAGCAACAAACTCCGAATGCTAATATCAGATGTTTAGCGAATGGAGCCAAGACCGGATTCACAAGCGAAATCTTCCAGAACTCGACGATCCAACGAAACAAATCACTGAGAAACGAAGACAACTCCTTGTTCAACTTAATACCACCTGGTGAGCTCATTAACCAAATAGAGATATTGTTTAAGTCATGATACAACAAATCAGTGAATAAAACGTTGGTGAAGAATCGGGATATCAGATCACGATTGTCAATGAGTAACGAGCCCACACTGAAACCTATCATGATATCGTTAAGAATCAACCACAAAGTGTTGTAAAGTCTAATATATTCTGAGTATCTTTGGGTTGGAGCTGTTGGCGTAGATGGAATTGAGGTGGTGCGGTATTGTTTAGGAAGGTTGCAAAGCTGTTGAAGTCGTAGATCTATTTGTTGTGCAGTTGCAGAGAGTTCTATGAGTGATGGTAAATTTTTGGATAATTTGAGATTTAAAAATTTAATAATAACAAGAGCGCAGTGCCTAACCAGAATGATGATCTGAAATATAAGATGGGATAATGGTGTTGTTATAAGTTGTGTTATTAGCTTGCTTGGTATCAGAGGTCTCAAGAAATTTAAAAGTAATGATAACAAATATTGTATACTTGGTGATGAAGATCGTTCCCAGTTTGCCTCTATAGTTGGATCTCGGTCAGAGAGTAGATTCCGTAATCTCCAACAATCGTTTAATGATCCAATGGTTGGCTCCAGGGGATTCAACACGTCTTTCTTGAATTTTCCCTGATCGTGCACTTCAATAAGCTCCGTTATCTTTGATGCTTGCTGATCATTATCACTGAGACTATGGGACGATATGGCGATGGGAGTAAGCGAGAAGAGCTGCATTTTCACAGGACACGGTGGCTCATAAACTATGATATTCGAATCTGTGCATGTTATGTGTTTGCTATGGATATTGTAATGAAACCTCAATAAACTGAAGCCAGGATACAAGCCCTCATCAAAGGTCCCTATGACAGAGAGCTGCTTAAGGGGAAAATGGCCTAAGCTGATTTCATTTGGGAGTTTAATATTGAGATTTTCTAGCTCGGATTTAGATGCTAATGAAAGAGTAGTGATAACAACAAATGTGTTACTGTTTGTTTTGACACCGACGACAAGGAGATTAGATGTGTTTTGGCTAGGTGTGAGAATGTCTCCGGGCCAAAAAATCTCATAAGACATCACTTAGTGCAAGAACTAGACTGATGCTGGAAGGAGCAATGCTTGGAAAACAATAACCGGCGGAACTTCGTGGGCGAAAGGGTTCTGATCTGGAGGGGGGCATCAACTAGTGATAGCACATACATACAGCCCTTTCAACTTCGTGGCCCACGAGATTTCCGGGTTTTGTTGATTTGGTGCGCGACGAGCCGCGGCGCCCAGCTAATATGAAATGTAAACAAACGAACAAACAAATAAACAAATAAACATTCAAGATGGAAACAACAGGGCTATCAAAGCGAATGAGTAAAGAAGGCCTTTCATCAAATTTTAGGCTCCCCTTATATCCATTACCATAATCATAGTATAGCACACAACACCCTACACATGGCCACACAGCTGCCTTCGTCCGACAACCAGGCTATTCAAACCCTGGTAAACTCTATCTCATTCCAGACATCTGCCATTGAGTCTGATCCGCCACTAAACCTATCTGAGGTATCCAGCAATCTTTGCTTTTCTTCAACAAACAATAACAAGACCAAGAAACAATGGCTCTCCATATTTCCCAAGGCTGCTTTCTTCAAAGGATATGACCATAAGGTGGAAAATGTCGTGGTGATGGTCTATGAAGATCCAAGCACCAAGAGACTCAGCACAGTAGTATTCACGGTCTTGGGTGAATTTTGCTTTAATGGGCTTCGATTGTCTGAGAATTCACGCTTCTACGATGCAGTGAAGAATTTATCCAAGCATCACCAGAAGAGCAACGTTAGACGAGCCATTGCAATCTCATTATTAAAGCTGTATGCTTTATTGAATAAGTCAAAGATCAACTTTTCTCTGGTCAACAGCAAGAGGAATACCCCGAATGATGAATGGGATGAAATTATTGCAGGTGAATTGGCCTCCAAGATGAGATTAATGAGCGATATTGAACCAATAGAGATAGGCAAGAGACTCCTATCGAGAGGCTTCCTTCAACCCAACTATATCGATTCATCCCTCATGGATGTTGTCTATAACGATACGCCGGATCTTGTACAATCCAATAACAAACTGGTTTACCAACTTGGTGAACAACTAGAGAAATTGTTTGACCCATTGACCGAATACTCACCAGAATCAGCTAATACGCAGTATACTCCACCGCTCAAGGACAATAACAATAATGAAGATGACGAAATTAGTAGATCCATTTGCAAAGAACTTCTCCAATTCCAAGAGAGTATCTCCACGCAGTACATTAGAGCTTTGACAAAGGTCGTTATTCCATTACGTGAAAAATCACTTAAAGGTACAATTCCTCTCAAGATTTCTGAACTAAATGAAATTTTCCCGCCCACCATTGATGAAGTAACAAGGATAAACTGTATTCTTTTGGATGCCCTTAAGATTGCCATTAACTATGGATCTTTTGAAGTCGTCAGAGCTTGTGGTATCACCATTCCATACTTCTACAAAGCCTACATGAGACACGAAGCTGCTTTGAAGACCTTTTCTCCTAAACTCAAAGCATTTCTTGCCAAATACGAGAAGCTGTTACCCTCAGAATACAGAACAAAACACATCGATTCGGTGCTACATGCCTCCTTGAATCTCATCAAACTAAAGCTGATCTTGGAAAGACTCATAGAAACGAAAAAATGGGATATTGTGGAGAAACCTTTGATCACAACATATTTCTCTAAATCCGTGGACATTATTGACTCCTTTGGTAGAACAACTGTTCCGGCTTACGATAGAAGAATCTTCACTCCGTCAGGTAAGATACTTACGGAGATTTGTGAAGGATGGCCTTCTGAATTGAGCTATGGCTGGCTGCGCCGTAAAGTTGTATCTGTTTTTGAGTCCAAGAGTGATGGTGAAAATGGTGTCATTATTCTATTCAACGATTATATTATCTTTGCTTCATTGCTGGATACAGAAGAGAATAAGAAGATCAGAGACATCAGAGGGTTGAGAATCTCAGATGTTATCATGAGCTCATTGATTAACGAAGAGCAACTTACATTTGTTCCAAGCTTGAAAGTAACTGCCTTTTCTTTGTTGCAAAATATCCAATTTCATACCTTCGATGTCAACCATATCAAAACTGTTGTTCTAGGCAAACCAGAGTTCTCGGCTGTCTACCAAGTTGAATCTGCCAGCCTTTTCTTGACGTTGATAAATAAAGCCAAGATAATGGGTAAATTGACACCATTCCATTTGTTCAGAGACCAGAACCGCGGTTTTTCTGTGGCCCATGAGATGAATGCATATATCAATGAAACCATAAGATCGAGAATCGTTATGTTCTTAAATTTTGATGCCGAGAAGAGCTTACTACTGGAATTTGATTTGTTTGCTGCTCTGTTTGTGAAGTTCATAGATGACAGTACTGTCGAAGTACGATGTATCACTGCTGACGACCAACAATTTCAAGAGTTCATTGACGCTAGCGATCTATCCAAGTTTGTTTTCAACAAACTTTTAGAATTGGAATGTAAGAGAAACTGTTCCGTTGTCGATGATTTATTTGATTCAGTTATCATCTCCAATAAACTAGTCTTATCAAGTATTGATAAGCCCTGGAAAACCATTTCAGCGCATGCGGAGAAATCACTACCTACCATCATAACGAACACAGATAAAACACAGATTAAATCACCTGATAAAGCAAATAAGAACAAATCCTCAACATCTTCGCCAACCAAAGAAACTGTTCAAACTCTCAAGAAGAGATCTTCATTGACGAATATACTGAGGGACATGGGCCTTGCCTCTCCTAGTACCCCACCGGAAACTCCAAAGAAAGAGCCTGTGAGGCTATCAGAAGGTATTAGACATACGTCACAAATCCATCGCGCTACAGATAGATCTAAATGGCACTTGAAGGCAATCGACTTCGATGAAAGCGAGGATGAAGACGATGTGATCCCAAATCTTCAGCAGGAAATTGAGTCGGAGACTGAAGATGATCAGATATTGAAGGCATTTGAGGCATCGATGGTCCCGCTGTACGACGAGGTTGAGATGGGAATTAACTGGGGTCTAACAAATCATTCAAAGGATGATTAACCTTTAAAATAAAATCAGGTCTTCTGTTTTACTATATCACTGCAATACATAGAAACGAGAATTATTAGAGACTCTACAAATTAACAACTGCGACGGGCGGTCATGATTGTTGATATTACAGTAGTAGGGAAGGGGGAGGATCTTCAATCCGAATACACAGGCTCTTAAATTTTCGAATGATCTCCCTCTTCCAGAAACTTTGCCGAGAAGAACCCCCGTGTTTCCTCAATCACACTAGAGGCGCTTGTGTGTGTGCAGCCTTGATTTGTTGGACTGCTATTTAAAAAAAACGGAGAAAACGTATCAAAGTACCAACTACAGCCACAACTATAGCCATTGATAAGCTATATAACATAACAGCACAAATTACAGTCCCGTCCAGTGTAGAACATATGGGTTACCGATGATTGCTATGTTATCTTCTCGGATAAGTTGACGTTCAAAGATTGACCGCTCTACAGCCACAGTCTAAACCATGCTCGGACTTATCCCGTTTTCGAAATCTCATCGTGATATTAACCCGAGCCGCGGCAACTGCCTCGTAAACCTGCGTAAATATGTACTCAGCAGTATAAATACGCGAGATTTGCTTTGACATCGCAGAAACCAAATGGGCTGGAGCCCAAAAATATAGAAACTGGGCGAGTGTTGACATGGGTTGTAACTGTACGGAATTGACGAGTCGGTTCTACAAGCCATGGCATTATCTTTTACCCAGAAGGAGCAATAGCTTTTTTTTCTTCTGTTGTTTGTTCCATAGACATACTAGAGTTAGCAAAGATGTAAACTGGTTGCCATACCGCCTGTGTCAGGGATGTTATCTCTGGAGGATTTAAAGCACTAGGTGGTAATCTTAGACCGCGGGGAGTGCTTTGGATTCTTTTTGAAGGGCGTTGTGGTAGTTTTGATTTTATGGCCCATGTGGGCTCGATACCCTAGATCTGGTCAAATCTGACTATGGGCTGCAGACTTAGGGACAACTAGCCTTGTTTTTGGTGTGCACACATCTCTCGATAACCGCTGTTATATTCCACCTCCTAATTAAATTCTATTTCTTGAATTGGGTACAAATAGGACCCAATTCCCAACCGTGAGAGATACTAGTTTCTGTCAGAGGCCAATTGAATCAGTCAACTAACCTCCCATATCAATCGCTTAACAATGAAGGTCAGCTCTACTTTTACCGCTGCTGCTGCTGGTTTAGTCACCATCCTAGCCCAAGGTGTCTCTGCCACTTCCATCTACAGCAACTACACCAACTCCTCCATCGGTGCTTCATCTTTTACATCCTCCAGTTCTTCTGAAACCTTTATCTACCTTCCATCTTCCTCCTCTTCTACCGGTGGGTCCTCTTCTGCTGCCACCTCTGCTGGTTCCTCCGCCTCCGCCTCCGCCTCCGTCACACCAATCTTCACTGGTAAGTTATCTGCTAACGGTGATGCTGAATTCGACTTACAAATCCCAGCCGCTCTAGGTCCTTGGAACTTTGTTGAAGCTGATATCCACGGTGATGGTATTTCCATCTTAAGACACGGCGAATTTGTCGATGGTGCTGCTATTGCTCCAGTCGGTTTAAATTTCGCTTCCACCACTTTATCTGTTTCTATCACAAACTCCGCTACCTCTGGTATCGAAATCACTGCTGCCGTCAAACCAGCTTCTACTGTGTCTCAAGCCGTTGCTACCGCTGTTGTTGTTGTTGGTAAGCCAGCTAAAATCTTAGTTAAGAGAGCTGCCGATGGTAACTTGACCTTCACCGTTACTGCTACCGCTACATCTGTCGCCTCTGGTTCTGCTTCTGGCTCTGCCTCCGGTTCTGCCTCTGGTTCTGCCTCTGGTTCTGCCTCTGGTTCTGCCTCTGGTTCTGCTTCTGGTTCTGCTTCTGGTTCTGCTTCTGGTTCTGCTTCTGGTTCTGCTGCCGCTTCTTCTGTTGTTGCTTCTAGCTCTGCCTCTGCTTCTGCCTCTGCTTCTGCCTCTGCTTCTGGTTCTACCGCTTCTTCTGTTGTTGCTTCTGGCTCTGCTTCATCTACCACTGGTGTTGTTATCACTTCCACTGCTACTGCTGTTAAGCAAGCCTCTACCGTCATCACCATCACTTCTCGTTCGAACAACGCCTGTAAAGTCACTCCTGTCACCACCGGTGTCACCGTTGTCACCACCACTGTTAAGGGTACACAAACTGTCTACACTACTTACTGTCCTTTGACTGCCTCCACCACTACCACTGGTGGTGTCCAAACCACTGTCATCACCATCACTTCCTGCTCCAACAATGCTTGCCAAAGAGTCCCATTAACTACCACATACGCTCCAGGCTCTTCTGTGATCCCACATGTTGTTGTTTCTACTGGTGCTAACGGTAAGACAACTACTTCCACCACCTTCGTTGCTATCACTTCTACTGCCACCCCAACTACTGCTACCCCAGCTACTGCTACCCCATCTACTGCTACTCCAGCTACTGCTACTTCAGCTACCACCGCTTCTGGTGCTGTCACTTTAACATTAACCACTAAGGCCACCTCTGCTACTCCAGCCACCACCACTTCTGGTGCTGTCACTTTAACATTAACCACTAAAGTCACCACCACTAACGCTGCTGGCTCCACCGTCATTTCCACCGGTACTACCCTTGCCACTGTTTCTTCCGCCCGAGTTTCTGGTGCTGCCACTGCCACCTCTCCATCTGTCTCCACCTTTACAGGTGCTGGTGCTCAAGTTGGTGTTGCTGGTGCTGCTTTCTTGTTACCATTGTTCTTCTTATAAATTGAGTACCTTTGGTTATTTCATTTCTGTTTGTTATGTTTGTTATTTCGTGCCATTTTCCATTTTATTTCTGTGGATTTGATATCTCATTATTCACTTTGTTTTCTATTCTCATCAACCTCTTAGAAAAGGTCTGGTTTTCAATTCCTCTCTTTTAAATTTCAGTTATTGACTTGGGTTTTATTTTTCACCCTTTCTTAGATACCATTTCGTTCTCTTGATTGATAGCATTCGTATAGATGTGCTTTAGATTATCTTAATTTATAAATTTAAATTATGAAATTTCTTGTAGTTGTACAGATAATTTGTTAGTTCCGCAAATCTTAGCCCCAGAGTTACTTAATTTAAAATTACTAATTTCAATGCTGGTAAAAGTGATTGGGAGTTGGCATTAATCCTTGGTCTTTATTGCTTCTGTCCTTTATGTTCCAACAAGCTGAAGTGGCCTACACTTCATGCTGGCGCATTGTCAAAACTTGGGCAGATCTATACACGATATCACTTCTAATAACAACAGGAAGTAGAGATCGAAAATCACAGGAGCATGATCCACTATAGCGTTCAACAACACAATTTGGTTCTGACACTGATGCTTTGATAATAACCTTTGAATTAAAAACCAACTGTAATACTTTTAATTGTCCAATCAGCACACAAGATGACAGGTTATTAATTTCAGAATACATTTAATTTAAGACTCTCTATTTACTGCACAAAAATAAACGAAATCAGCTAGCCAAGGCCTCAAAACTGTTAATAGATTTCAA
>JAKVQS010000020.1:0-25977 GCA_030462955.1 Waltiozyma solani
GCTGTTGTTGCTGTTGTTGCTGTTGTTGCTGTTGTTGCTGTTGTTGCTGTTGTTGATGGTGAAATAATTGCTTCTGCTGCTGCTGTAGTTGAAGAAGTTGCTGTTGGTGTAATTGGTGTTGTTGGATTTGTTGTTGTGGACTTTGCGGAGCTGGGTAATTACCATATCGTGGCGCCGGTGGGTTAGGAATCATATTTGATAAGTTACCAGATGGAGTGCTGTTACCGTTGAAATCATTACCCAACTTATTTGCCGCAAGACTTCTTCTTAAACCCTGACCCTCGGATTGTTGTTGCAAAGTCGGCATGATTGAATCGATTGTACTACGACCTTGTGAGTGATGGCTATTGAATAAAGAAGATGGCATACCTGGGGAGACAGATGGGTTGTTATTGTTGTTAACATTGGCGAATGAGTTTTGAGTAGCAGTGGTAGTGGAAGTGGAAGTCATTGAAATAGAGCTCGAACTACCGTTATCAAGGGTGTTTTGAGCACTATTGGCATTAGAATTAGTATTACCGTGGTTTGAATGTGGAACACTTCCAGTAGAGTCCAACATAGCAACAGGGATACCTTTAATTTCAGTAGGCTTGGATAAACCATTAGCAGTAGCATTTTGAGTGGCAATATTCATAGCATTTTCAGTAGGAACCAAAGTTGTGATTGTGGTACCACCTGGGGTAGTTGTGGTGATAGTTTGAAAATCATCCTTATTGATCTGGTTGTAGAAGGGTAATGGAATTGGCCTGTCGTTGGAATTGTCACGAGGCTTAGGCTTTCCTGTTTTTTGTTCTTCCATGGTACGTCGTCTGGCTTCATGGACGCACCAAACTAAATCGTAGAACAAGGAACCAGTCAAATGCGATCTCATTCTGGTGATAATACCTTCACTCTTGGTGTATAATTCTGGGTGGGTGAACAAAACGTAATTCAACTTCTCCAATACTTGAGCGGTTCTAGAGATATCATTCTGAACATTCTTCCAAGCAGCAAGTTGATTTCTGAATAAACGATGGACAGTAACAATGGATTGTCTGGCAGAATCAACATACTTATCCAAGAGTAATGGGGTTAAGTGTAACTTGAATAAGATGAAAGCAGCATACGTGACACTTTGACGTATGTAAATTGGCAATTCAATCAAATTCTTGGTTTCTAGCAACTTTGAGACCAAAGTAACAACTTTTGTAGCAGTCAAGTAAGCAATAGTGACATATTTTGTTTGATCTTCAGTTGGTGTTTCAGGAAGGAAGGCAAAGCAACAAATAGTCAATTTCACATAAAGATAGTAAATCTCAATTGCAATATCATCACCAATCTCTAACTTGAAAATCAGTCTCTCCAGTTCTCTTTCAAGAATAGCCAATGAACCAGCTCTGTTACGAGCTTCCATCAAACCATCGGGACTAACAACAGACGACCCCATGACGTTAACCAACTTAGCTTGGAAAATAGATAGCGAAATCAAAGATCTGAAATTCTTTGGCAAGTTCTTATCAATTCTTGCATTTTCGACAAGGTAATCAGTGCCAACAGAAGGAGGAAGGCCTAATTGAGAAGCCCAGAACTGTTCAGCAAAGAAGATACCAAGCCATGTTCTTGTTCTCCATTTCTCAGCATCAGGTAAAGAAACTTGGGTCCTAGAAAATTCAGACATAAACTTACCACGATGAAGACCTAACTGATAACCTAAGCTCTTAGCTAAACCAACAAATCTATAGCTGCAGTCATCCAACACCTTCTGGTTTGGTAATGGCCAAATACATAAGATAAGTAAAGCCTGCGAGATGTGAGTCGATCTTGGAGTACGAATCCAACATGTTTCAATGGCTAATTGTTTGATTAAAGAGGAGAGCTGGTTGTAAAGAGTTGGATCAGGATCAGAAAGACATGCTGTTAGACAAACAGTCCAGAATAACAATTGGGATTGAGTGTATAATTCAGAGGCCGATGTTGATGAGAGAATAGGAAAATATGGATTGTATTGGTTCATGAAAACTTCATGCAGATCATTGGCTTTCTGTAGAGAAAGATGAACCTCACCTAGGACAAATTCCTGATAGCTAGAGTTGGCTCTTTGGGACAAATCGGCAGATAATGAAGTTGATGCAGTGGTATATGTGATGTTTGTTTGATTAACTGGCTGGTCTTTGTTGGAGTTCTGGTTGGGTGTTCCATCTTCTCTTTCTGTATCACTCTTGTTATTATCGAAATTGTTGAGAGAAGAAGATCTGACGCTTAATTCCAACACTGGAGGTAGGTCCTTTTGGTCAGAGTTAGCAGGAGCAGAGTCATTCAGAAGTTGTGGAGACAAAGAAGCTGTGCGACGATCATTTAACAATTGAGGATCACGTTGAAGTATTGTCGTCCCTGAATGATGAGATGAGGTATGTGAAGCTGGCGAGTTTTCATCAATGGAGTCCAAGGGAGTTCTGGTGGTAGGTTGCTGGTTGGCAGTGATTGGTTTATTAGTGGACAAAGGTGGGCCATTCCTTATATTTTTCTGCCCTGGGGTTTGCTGATTAGCCGCCAAAGCTTGGGATATAAGGGATTCATGCCTCTGTAAATATTCAATCTTTAGCTTCAATTCATCGACATCATTTCTCAAACTTTGAATCTGAGACCCCTTTCTGGGTCTAAATTGAGGGTCAATCTCACAGTTTAAATTCATTTTTTCACAACGTTGGCATGCAGCTGGAAATCTTTCCTGGGCGTTACATTTGATCTTGTGTTGACGACAATGTGTACAAGAAGTAACAGGACGATGACCTTGCTGTTGCTGCTGTGAAGAGTTGCCTACTTGTTTGCTATCTTCAGATTCTTCATTAAAATCTTGCACCTGGAATGTATCTGAGTCGGCAGCAGGAATGGAAGTGACTGGGGCTTCGACCTTTGGTTTTGTTTGTCTCTTCTTTGCTTGTTTTGTAGGTGTGACACTCTCTACTGATTTAGCTCTTTTCTTCGTAGTTGCAGGTAGAAGAGCGACGGGATGTGATTGTTGAGTAGTAGATGTGGTTATAATATTTGGTGTCGATTTCTGAGCTATGGCAAGTGGCCTTGGTTGGGTAGATGATGCTGACCGTGACGATGAGGCTGGAGCAGGTTGGATGTTTGGCAAAGAATTGATACTGTTGCTGACAGGGATTTGAAATGATGGTTTCTGCTGTTGGAAGACAGGGGAATTGTTTGGTTTGAGGTCATTGCTGTTGGTAGATGGAGCAGTGTTGTTTACGTTACTGCCGACACTGGTTGGATTACACTTGGTTGGACCAGCATTTAAACTGTTGTTCGTGATATCCTTGTTATTGCCACCGTTGGTGTTATAACTCAGACCATACTGGCTTGTATCTGTAAAATTATCACTCATTGTGGTAACCAGCCAATAAGCAATAACTGATTTAGTAAAACGTGGGCGTAAAAATCAAGAAGTGGCGATGTTTCCTTGGATTATCTTTATCTGTGTTTATTAGGCTGATTGATCAAATTTGTTTTTTCCGCCTACTAACTTCCGAACTTCACGATTCTTAATGGATGTTCGGATGTCCACAGGGGTATCTGTACAGGATCAAGTTCCAATACGGAACATACTTCAAGGTCCCAGAGATCCATCATAGACAAACCCCAAACTTTGTTCAGACTAACCCTATTATATAGATTGCCCTGCTGATCATAAGAAGTAACTGGGAAATAACCAGTCATCTTTTAAGATTACCCAAAGTGACAAAAGAACGCCATTTTCGCGAACAATATATACATACACCCCATTTTCCTACAGCTCTTACGCCTTTCGTTACATATTTAATGTTCCTTGGTATAACTTATATTCCCAAAGATCCGGGATAAATCGTTGATGGTTTGAGTTCACTTTGAGTAGAGATGAGAATGTTTTCCCTACTGCCATTGGATTTTCCTGGGCTACGACTATGGATGCACTTGGCACTCCCGAGGTGGACAAAGTTTCAGATCAGATGCACCAGTAAGGCCCATATCCACTTTAACAAGTAAATCGTTGCCAGAAATATTAGCCTTGTACTCCCAGTGATAATTCAAAAGTCTTTTGGAGTCATGACTTATGGCGTTTAGCCATACACTACTTTGTTAGGTGTCCGCGATAGAAGAGTCCCAGTTTATCAGATCATCCTCTGGCTCCCCATCAGCAGCAGGTCTCATAACCAGTGCCATATCGGATAAAATTGTGTTACCCGGGTTTTGAAGATAGGTCTGCCAATTTTGCCCGTGCGGTCGATGCTTAGTAGCTAGAAATTTTTCGCAGAAATAAAAAAATAATTTTCAAAGGCAACAAGAAGGAGCATACAATAGATCAAGATCTGTTTAAATTCCCAAACTTTAAAACCATTAATCATACAAAATGGCTTCCAGAACCCAATTCGAAAACTCTAATGACGTTGGTGTCTTTTCCAAATTAACCAACTCCTACTGTCTTGTCGCTGTCGGTGGTTCAGAAAACTTCTACTCTGCTTTTGAAGCCGAATTAGGTGACGTTATTCCAACCATCCACACTACCATTGCTGGTACACGTATCGTTGGTCGTATGACCGCCGGTAACAGAAGAGGTCTTTTGGTGCCTACTCAAACCACTGACCAAGAGTTGATGCATTTAAGAAACTCCCTTCCTGACTCCGTCAAGATCCAACGTGTTGAAGAAAGATTATCCGCTTTAGGTAACGTTATCTGTTGTAACGATTACGTTGCTTTAGTCCACCCAGATATTGAAAGAGAAACTGAAGAATTGATTGCCGATGTTTTAGGTGTTGAAGTCTTCCGTCAAACCATCGCCGGTAATGTTCTTGTCGGTTCCTACTGTGCCTTATCCAACCAAGGTGGTATCGTTCACCCACAAACCTCCATCGCTGACCAAGAAGAATTATCCTCCCTTTTACAAGTCCCATTAGTCGCTGGTACCGTCAACAGAGGTTCCTCTGTTGTTGGTGCTGGTTTGGTGGTGAACGATTGGTTAGCCGTTGCCGGTTTGGACACCACTGCTCCTGAATTAAGTGTTGTTGAAAGTATCTTCAGATTACAAGATGCCCAACCAGATGCTATTTCTGGTAACTTACGTGACACTTTAATCGAAACTTATTCTTAGATTGTTTTATTATATTTATTTATAAAAGAATTTGAGAGGGGTGGAGATTAGAGGTTTTGTTCATGTCATTGTTCTTGTGTACTAGTTACTTTTAACGTTTTTCCGGGTTTATAGCATCTTTTCATTTTTAATTGGGATATTTTCACTTAAGATTATTGTATCGTAGCTATTATTATTATGCTGGGCCCAGTCCATTAAGATTGAGCTCCGGTCTTGGGTGAGTGTTGATTTTGGAGATTCTCCTAGATCTTTAAAATTACACTGTTCAAATATACGCCTCTGCGGCTAATTCTGAATTTCTATATAAAATAAAGTGCGTCATTGAATCTACTCAGAGAGGCGACTTATTAGTTAAAGTATGTTTATTCTGGATGTATACCTCAATCATGTCTATTGGAAATACCTCAATCATGTCTATTGGAAATACTTCCTAGCAAACTTAACATTTCTCATGATCAACTCACCAGCACCACAACCAGCACCTTCTTTCAAAACGATGAAGATCATCAAGTTAGAACTCAACTCTAGGATAAACAAACGATCATTCAAATTCAACACCTGAAACCCAGACTTCAACTTATTGCAACTCTGTTTGAAGTTTTTCATGATGTTACTGATCTTCTCAAATCTCTTAGGATCCAAATTTGCCACTGAATTATTATTGCCGTTGTTATTACCATTAGCAATTTGTTTGCTACTCTCTTCTTCATCTGAGCTCTTGCTCGATATGACAAGGAATGTGGACTTCTCAAATAATATAATCTCACTGGCATCAAAGACATTGATTAACTTCGCCAAGTTAGCTTCATAGCTGCCCATGTTTGGAATTAAAGAGCAGACAATGGAGGACCAGGCCCGATAAAGAGATTCATCCCAAATACTTGTGGCAAACCCTGTTAATTCAAAGCCATAAGGCTTCGAGACTTGTCCCAGTTTCTTCATCATGATCTTGAACAATTCTTCACGACGGTCTTGTTGAATAAGATCCATCTTATGGAGAAGAACAAAGATCTTACAACCCGATGAATACTTGGCTAACATTTCCAAGTTTCTAGTGAAGATTTCAATATCTTTAGTAACTTCTTTGGACTCAACATCAAAGACGTGAATTAAAACCTGGCACATCTTGAAGATATGGTCCTGTTGGTTTGAGAAGTAGTTATCAATGAAGACATCTTGGCCACCGCAATCCCAAAGATTCAACGTCATATTACCAAGGAAACGTAAATGTGAATGTTCAACGTCAATTGTGGCACCTAAACGACGGGTATCAAAAGCTGAGTAATTGGAGAAGATGATGGAACGCATCGATGATTTCCCAGAGCCGGAACGACCCATAAGTAGAATTTTTTTCTTGCTGGCGTTACTCATTGTTGTATATGTAGTAGAAATATCAGATAATGTACGATTCGGATATTATTGGGCTTTGATTGATGGATTGGGTCTATGAATTTGCTGCTTGGAACCTATCAATTGGCTGTGCTCCTTATCTTTTCTTTGTTTTTATTTGAGCAGATGGCCAACTTTGGAGCTGGCTGCCATATGCGCGGAATTTCCAAATCAAGAACATTGAGAAATTTATCCAAATATGGATATATCCTTATTAGGAAATTATCTTAAGCGCGCGTTTAATGGAAAAATTAAAAATCTGGCAGGATATGGCTGATAGCCAGAACCCCGATCCATAAATCTAGTTCTTAAGAACTGTTTAACCGTGATAACCAAGCAAGAGTTTCCATCATAACTCAATTTCGTTACCTACATATATCAAAGCGTCTGATAGCCACAGCCATAATGTCCAAGAGACCAGCATCGCCGTCCTTGACGCCCTCAGTCGCATCTTCTCCAGAACCTCTAACAATAACCCCCACCAATAACACTACAACAAAGAAGACTAAAACGCAAAAGCTACGTTCCAGTAATGGGTTTCGTATTAAAAAGCAACACCACGATGATTCCAAAATCCTTAGACAAGAAGATCCAGATCAATCTGTCAAATATGACCTCACCGCTCCAGGTTTAAGAAAACTGGATCCATACAACTTCACTTATAACACTTACTGTAAAGAACGTTGGAGAGACCGTACAGTTTATGACATCTTTTCCAATGAGTTCAGAGATCGCAGTGCTGAGTACTACGCTAAGGTCATTTCTTCAGGTAAGGTTCTGATCAACGGTGAGTCTTCAAACATGGATACGGTTGTCAAAAACGGGGCCTTGATTACACACACTGTGCATAGACATGAGCCACCTGTTAACGCCCAACAAATAAGAATTGTCAAAGAAACAGATGAATTGGTTATCATTGATAAGCCTTCTGGTATCCCAGTCCATCCAACTGGTCGCTATCGCTACAATACCGTCACCAAGATTATGAAGTTGGAAATGGGGTTAGAAGTTCATCCTTGTAATAGATTGGACAGATTGACTTCTGGTTTGATGTTTCTTGCTAAGAACCCTAAAGGTGCCGAGAAGTTCATCCAGCAGTTGAAGAAGCGAACTGTTCAGAAGGAATACATCGCTAGAGTTAAAGGTCGTTTCCCTGATGATAGAGAGGTTGTTGTAGAGAAGGGGTTAAGAACAGAGGAGCCAAGATTAGGTTTAAATGTCATTGATGATGTAAATGGGAAGGAAGCCAAGACCGTTTTCACCAAGATAAGCTATGATAAGGAATCTGATACATCGATTTTGTTGTGCAAGCCGTATACTGGTAGAACACATCAAATCAGAGTCCATCTACAATACCTTGGTTTCCCGATCGCCAATGATCCGATTTATTCCAATGTCTCTGTATGGGGTGAGAGCTTGGGCTTCGAAGGGAAGTACGACATCGAAAACGTTAAACTTAGATTAGACGCCGTTGGTAAAACTGAAGCGTCACAATCCTGGTTCTATCCAAACGACGGTTCCAAGGGTGAGAAAATTATTGAAGATTTGTGCCAAGACTGTGAGACCCAGCTTTACTCAGACCCTAGAGCTGAAGATTTACAATTATGGCTTCATGCTTATTGTTATTCATCCAAGCCAGAAGAACAAGAGTCACCAGAAGAACAAGCTGTCGATGAAACTAACGAATTGACCCAGCCAACATGGTCTTATGAAACACCATTCCCAGAATGGGCACAACAACTTCATAGTCAGAACATGAATACTGCTTTGGAATTAGCTCTCCAATGTCCACCAACAACCACTGCCTTTTCCGTTGGTGCCGTTTTAACATCGATGGATGGTGAAATCTTATCAACAGGTTTCTCAAGAGAAATTGAAGGTAACACACATGCTGAACAAAACGCCATCACCAAATACTTACAATCTCACAATGTTAAAGAACTACCACCAAACTGCAATATTTATACTACAATGGAGCCATGCTCTTTACGTTTGAGTGGTAACAAGCCATGCGCCAATCGCTTGCTGGAACACGGCATCAGAAACTGCTTTGTTGGTATTTTGGAACCTGAGACATTCGTTAAGGAGAACATTGGTAAGAGAATGTTGAGAGACAATGGGATCGGTTATTGGAAGATCGACGGGTTTGAAGAGGCTGCTTTGAAAGCTGCTAAGAAGGGCCATCCTGATGAAGAGAACTGATTATCATCATAGATAATATATCTATTGTACATGAATGCTCTTATTGACAGTTAATAAATACCAGTTATGAAAAATTTAAACTTGCAAGTCATATTCAGGAGAACAATCAAACAATCTAATGAAAAAGAAAAAATTATAATCAGAACTATGCCAGCAATCTAAGGACTGTTATCAAAAGTTTGACGACAAGTACAGGCTCGAACCTTTGCGGGAAATTCCAAAAGATGTTTAGAGTGTTTCTAATCTTTCCCCTTAACCACTCGGCCAACTTGCCTTGAAGGCAATACTTTCAGGATATTGCCTTGATTCAGTCACGTGAGACGCACCTGATCTGATTTTTATGGGATGCTCCGATACTTGTTTTGTTTAGAATTTGTTTTAATAATACACTCTGATTAAAAAGAAAGACGTTCATCTGTTACTTACAAGATTTTAGCATTTCTCATAGTTGAAGATTGAGGCTGAAAATTAATGTAGCTTGACACACTTTAGTGCTGATAGTACAGTTCTATTTTGGCGCTGACGCTCTGATACTTATTTTATTTTGAATTTGTTTATAATACGCTTTGGATAAAGGAAATCCATACACCGCGCACCTTTAATTAAATTTTCTTGTCATTCTTATTTCATGGCCTATAAGTATCTATAATTCCTGGAATTCTCTCTATTCTTGGCTCAAGATTTGAGTGAATCTATAGAAAGTATCAAAGGCTGGTGGTGATCTTCCAAATCCCCAGGATTGTCATTTCTTTGAACTTAGGTGAAAAACAACACCACACTGCGCTTGAAGTAGCAAGGACAAAGTGATTCGACCATTCCTTGGAAGAATGAGCTGTATGTTCTACAATCTATCAATTAATCTCATAAATCAATAAATTATTAGTAGCTATTGATCCAAAAACTTGAACTATCACTCATACATAAGCTCCTATGCAGTCAAGACCTCTCAAAACAGTAGCCCACACCTCTTTTCCTTCGTTCAGCAACAGCATCTTTGCGAAATTCCAGTCTCCCAAGCTCAATATCAAACTGAGAATTATTCTTGTGAATATGAACTTGGCGATTGTGATAACACCAAAGATGAAGCAGGTCTGGTTTGCTTTCAAGCCCGTCACTATTCTCAATGATTCTATGAGGTTGAAGTTAGCAATAGCAACAATGATGTTTGTGATTATGAGGTTGTCATAAGGCCAAATTAACATAAGGATCGGGAAGAGTTTCGTGCCATTGGAGATTAATATGGTCAGTGAGATCACAGTTGTTAAATATGCTTTATCTGATGAAGACGTCGCAGGTGTGAATGCGACTTCTTTTCTTAATTTCTTGTGATTTCTGTTTGGTGATCTTTTGCTATTGGAGGGAGTTGATGGTCTAGTGGCAGTTGTGCTTGTCTTGGGTGACCATTTGAAGTAATTGAAGACGAACCAACTGACCAATGTATGCGTAAGGATATCTTCAATAACACACTTAAGGCCGAATATAAAGTATTGAATGATTACGCTCTTGGTTAAAGTGTTATGATAAATGGAGTACGGGTTGATGAAGTGGATAGCGTTAAAATCTTTCTCCTGATAAGCCCAAGAAAGGTAAATGTCAAATAAAATGGAAAGAATTCTGACCCTTTGAATCTTCTTAGTACGAAGCCAATTTCTGATACCTGGCTTCTCATTTGTTGTGAAATCATCAAAATCAGCATTAAATACTAAGTGCTTATAGGCCTGTGGTTTTAATAACAAGATATCGATAAACAGCACAACGTTATCAACTTCGATATATTTATCTGCTGTGCGGTGGCACTGTGGACAGTCTGTGAGCTTGATGTAACCATTGGGGTATTGTGTGTAGGAAGACGACACCGGTTCATCACATTCAGTGCATATCATTGAATGGTAAGGGTGTAGTTGTGGTATGGAGGTGTCAGTGGTTAATCAATTAAATAGTTTTCACATTTCAAGGGACAAAGGCTTTTGTGCTCTGGTTGGTGGCTTTTGTTTACATTTCGATCTGTCGTACCTCGGAATTCAGCTTGCAAGAAAAGCACATGATCCGAGAAAGGTGATGATGTAATCGAAACTGCGAAATTTGGCAGATTCATATCATGATGGCTTAAGATTCACTGTCTTCCGGAGGGTTTGGGAGCCTAAAATACAAATTTTGATTGTTACCCAATAACCTTCCACAACATCTACATCGATTACGCATAGACTACTGTGTACCATACAAATCAACATATACAATGGCTAAATCAGCTTGCCCAAGAGCTATCTTTGTCCGTCACGGTCAAACCGAATGGTCCAAATCTGGACAATACACTTCCTTCACTGACTTACCATTAACCGATTTTGGTGTTAACCAAATGAAGAGAACTGGTGAAATCTTGTTTTCCACTGGTTTATTGAAGTCCGGTAACGTCAAATACATTTTCACCTCTCCAAGACTTAGAGCCCGTCAAACTGTTGACTTAATCTTGAAGTCTCTTACTGATGAAGAAAGATCTAAGATCAGAGTTGTCGTTGATAACGACATCAGAGAATGGGAATATGGTGACTACGAAGGTAAGTTAACTAAGGAGATTAAACAAATCAGAAAGGAAAGAGGATTGAACTCCGATGATTGGGAAATATGGAGAGATGGTTGTGATAAAGGTGAAAGCACCAAGGAAGTTGGCTTAAGATTATCTAGATTCATTGCCAGAGTTCAGCTAATCCACAGAAAGGCTTTTGAAGCTAACGAAGCATGCGATGTCTTAGTTTTCGCACATGGTCACACTTTAAGATACTTTGCTGCCTTATGGTTCCACAGCAATATCCCAGTTGAACCAGTTTCTGACGATCAACCAAAATACGTTAAATCCTACGATGACGATACCGTTGAGGCCGTTGAAATTGAAAAGTACAAGTACTTGAATTCTAACCCTAACTTCTTGTTAGATGCCGGTGGTGTTGGTGTCTTAAGTTACTCTCATCATTGCATTGATGAACCAGCCTTGTCTTTGAGTGGTGCCTTTGTTATCCCACCAGAAGAAGAAAGTGAACACGCTAAATAGATGCAGTGCATTTTACATTTAAATGATAAACTCATAAGATACACATTTGATACCATATATCACAAATTCTTGATAAAATTACAAGAACTTAGTAGCTCCTTTGGAGATCTGACATTTAAGTTTTTAATTGTTGTCTACTCTCCCCCCCCCCCCGCGTCTGTGCCGCGCTGATCATCAATTCCGACCAAAAGTCGGAATTCGATTGAACAACGTGGAATGCGATCTGCAAGTTGCCGCAGATGGCCACTCAATTCAGATTAAACGTTCACGTGCGCTTGTAATTTGCCACATTCATACAGATAGTCACTAAATTAACTCCTGTGCAGCCACTAAATTTGTTCTAATAGTTAAATGTATTGTCGGTTCCTGATGGTTGGTAGCTACGAGTAAAGGTCAGTACAAATTAATAAGTTTCTATTACATAGTATTAGACTGGACACCTAACAGTTCAACTAATCCAATAAACCGACTTTTCTCTTGCTCTTAATCTTAACTCTGTAAACAGTAAACCCGACCCAAACAATTATCAAAACTAAAAGCATAAAAAGAACCCATTTCAAGATCTTCCAGATCAGCTTGAAGAAGACCCAATTGGCGTCGTCACTGGTGTGGTATCCTCTTCTTTCCATTTCTCTTCTTTTCAGTTGTTCCTTGTATTTCAACTTGGCTGTTAGTTTCTCTCTTCTTTCTCTGGTTCTTTCAATTCTGTTTTCGGTGGATTTGACTCTGACTTTGCGGCCTCTGTTGTCAATGGTGTATGACAATTCGAAGTTTTCTTCCTCTTCTTGCACTAAATAACTGTCGTAGGAGGTGATTGGCTGGTCATTGTGTAATAATTGGAAGGTCTGGAAGGAGTAGATGTCAACGTTTTCAGATAACTCACCAGTTTCACCACCGAAGGCGACCCATTTTTCACCTGGCATGTAGAATTCGGTGATGGAGAAACAGTTCTTCCATTCGTCTTCCTTGAGTTGGTAGTCGAAAGATAAGTAACCATCGTCTTCGGTGTAGATTAATCTGGCTTTAACTTCACCTTCACGTGGGTTGTAAATACCTCTGGCAGAACAGCCGGCAATTTCGTTGGCTTTCCCATCGTGGTCTTTATCGTAAGCAGTGTGGCCATCACCTTTCATCAAAGAAACCATTGGGAAAATTCTGCCTTTGTTAGCGTTTCTGTAAGTATCAAAGAATAAACCTAAACCTTTGAAAAAATCGTTGGCACCAAAAACTGGACCTTCTTGTAATTTGTCCTCGGTAATAAATAAAGCGAAACCATCACCTTTTAAACCGTTGGATTTAGCTTGACCATTAATACTGAAGGAGAAATCCATCTGGAAACCTTTGATGTCAGATGGGATAGCTTTCCTGGATTGAATTAAACCAGATTGATTCGGTTTTTCAGAAGTGACACGAACGTATTGGTTCTTGCTGACCAAGGCATCACCATGAAACTCCCAGTTATTGTTTTCGTATTTGTTTTGCAAGAAAGGCTTGACTAAATCGTAGTTCAAAAGTGGAGATTTAACGATATCAGATTGGGAAGAGGAACCGGACAAGATTTCGTTCAAGTCGTAGTCTTTGTCATCGAAGTCATGGTCACCACTGAAGATCCAGATGACAAAGGTGAATAATGTGAGCAAAGAAACAACCAAAGTACCGAGTTGGTAGCCCTTGTTGGTTTTGAGGCTGTGCGAGAAGGACATGGTTGTGGAAGATGTAACAAGTCTTCTTGAACAGTGGATTAGAAGTTAAAAGACACGGTATGTGGAGGTTGTTCGTTCGGTTTTTTTATATTAGGAAGATGAAATATTTCAGATACAACAAGTAAACAATGCAGCAGCAATTCCGATGGCTCTCTACGGTGAAGCGATCGCGGGCCAATCGATCGACAAACGTGTGCGGTCAAATTGCCGAGACACGTGCCAACTGATTTAAGGTCGTCTGACCTTAATTTTCCCGCGTTTCCACGCCAGCAACAACGTTTGGGCAGCAGCAGCCCAATTCATTCTAATAGAACGAAATACTGTCCATCTCATGGAAACCCTGCTGTTGGTATAAAATAGTGGAAAATTCTTCAATTTCATCGGCCTGTACTGTTTCAGCTCTTTTCAAGTGCTAAAACCCCCATCAACAGTTCATAAATCACCCTTCACACGACTTACTAGTCACACATCAACTTTTCTTCCCATCCACACCCGCAGATAACAATAACGCAACAATGGCCACCCAAAAGAACGCCAACCTAGATGAATTCTTGGACGAAAAGGCCCCACCAACCTTATACTTCTCTAAGTTGACCCCAGAGTTAGCCAATGCAGCTTTAAACCTTGCCATTGATTTTGGTAGACGTAGTCAAGCTCCAGCCATCAAAGCTATTGCCTCTCATCCAATCTCCGTCACCACCATCCTTCTCTCCATCTCTGGGTATGCATACTACAACTTATGGGAATTTTACCGCCGTGGCGGTTTATCTTTGATCGCTCAAAACTTAGATTCAGTTGTCGCTGTTTTGGTCTTCTCTACAGCTATCGTTACTATCTTCTTCGTTTTAGGTACTTTCTTAACCAGTGTCATCAGAGATAGAGCTGACAACATCACCAAAGACACTTGTCCGGTTTTCGGTCTTGATTTAACTAGATTAGCTGTTATCAACCCGGCTAACAAGAAATTAGACAAGGAATCCAAGGAGATCTTAGCTACTGCTGAAAACACCAGCGTTGCCCTTTACAGAGAAACCCCAATCGCCCTTGTTTCCGTCCAACCAGTTGATTCTCTATCTAACAAAGATAAATTCGTCACCAAGATCACCGGTTTAGGTATCAGAAAGGTCTACCAGAAGTCTGGCATCTTGGAAGATTTGATTGACTGGTCCGTTTTCAGAAGTGGTGTCTTAAACAACAACAAAGCTGACAAGATCCTAATATTGATCGAAGTCTTATCAACTGATCAAGAAACCAAGAAGGTCTTACAGGCCAAGAGATTCCAACACATCACTACCAAGAAATTAGATGCTTCTGACATGGCTAGCAACTTTGGTTTAGCCTCTTTCGGTATCAATGTGGAGATCTACGGTATCGCTTTGAACGTTAAGAGTCTTGGAAAGGACGGTGACTTGGCTAGTATCAAATCTATCCTTACCTCCAAGGAATTAAACAAGAAGGATATCTAAGGAGGTACATTATCATTCATCGAAATTTGGTTTATTATGGAATATTTGTGTTTTTATTTTCGTTTTATAATTGATTTAATTAATGTTTTCTAATTGCATATACAACTAACAGTAAGTCATCTCCTCGTACAATGATCTACTGTTATGATAGCGTTCTGAAAAGCCCCTCGTGCCGCAATGTAGGGCTCTATGAAAAAGCAACCGGCCTTCCGAGATTTCGAACAAGCAACAATGACTTGGGCTTTAACATCCAAACATTAGACGACCGCGAGAAGTCGCGAATCCATGTCGCTGAAAAAAAAAAATAGCGACAGAGGCTGAGCTCAAAAAAAAAAAAAGAAAGCTCAACTTGATGAGTGCATCGGGAGTACCTAAACAAATTTTCTAAGCGCGCTGCCGCACGCCTTGCGTCGACTTCGGCCTCTGGTCAGCTTCGACACGAATTTGAAACAATCCTTTTAGTTCTGTTTTTTGGACGTTGTAACTGATATATTTTATTTACTTTTCACGTTTCGTATTCTTTGTTTGAGATCAAGATGCAGATCTTCTATTTTTTTCAACTGACAATGATTGCTAAATTCGAGTTTGTTGTTCCGAAAATAGATCAAACGATTGATTTGATCTGATCTGATCTGATCTGTTCAGTTCAACCGAAGTTTGTACATGTTAACTTCAGCCGAGAGAAAAGCTAGACTTGAGCGCGATATTGCCAACAGCCGGTCCGTGGTGTGTTAATTAAGTGTTATCACTGTTACTGCATGGTGACTGGCAGTGCTGTTTCTTATTCTTAATGCACCTGTCTTCTCCACCCGCTCTGAGACATTAATATGTCCATTAAGATCATAAGCGAACAGTTGCCATTATCCCTGTTCGTCTATGGGTCTTGTGGTTCTAGAGTGGTGCGTTTTCAGATCCCTGGGCCCTTTTGTCTTTTTTTTTTTTTTTTTTTTTTTGGGGGGGGGGACTCTATCTTGAACTTCTGAAATACACAGTTCTGAGTGGCTTCACATCTGAGCTTTTGTTATAGTATTAATACACGCTGCTAGGTTTCTTAATATGAGCCAAAGTCTACAAACAATTGCCCTTCGTTTATCCAAATGGGGCTTGTAATTAGGTTTCCCTTTCGGTACAATAAAGCTTAGACCTTAGCCTCCGTTGGGGAGCAGAAATCCAAGATAAAGTCGAAGATCTCCAACTTTCCAGGGCTTTGAATCGGATAATACCTAGCTGTTATATTCAATCAGTTAATCTTCCTTCTTTGATTAATGAACCTAGCAATTTGTGGAGAAATAACCATCCGAATGCAGCCTCTAGCCTAGGCCATGAAGACGTGTAGAGTTTAGCTTACAGGCCATTCCTCGTTTAAGGTTATTGAAAGGATAAATCCGTACTATGATAAATTAGAGTAGGGCCTATCCTTGACTCTTTGACCAAGCGTGCTGGTGAATCATTATCACTAACTGCGCACCAATCAATTACTCTATTCCACATGTAATTTCACAGCAAATGTAAGTTTGTAATAAGTGTTTAAAGGTATGGCGGTGGAGATCATGAGACGGATGAGGCTATTTGCGTAGATCCACACATCTTTGTAATAGAAGATTCGCACCTTGGCTTCTGAGCTACATCGCCATATAAGTGCTCTGGGTACTTCTTTAGAAAGGAGCTCTCTTTAATTTCAGAAATATAGTTTCTTGTTACGGATAGTTGTGTCCAAATTTCTAATCTGAAACAAAGACAAAGTTGGCCTATCTGGAATACAAATCACAAACCTTAGATACAGTTGAAATAAAAAGAAAAGCTGGTGCGTAATAACGTTTCATAACGAACGGTACACAGCCTGTGAACTCTATCTTGTTCTATCCGTTTCGGAAAACATTAGTAGTTTACATCGTTACCCTGTACCTAACTCTAGTTCTAGATTTATGCAGACGGCTGTTTCCTGTTTCCTGTGCAACAAATTTTTTCTTAATTACGTGCATAATCCCACACATCTCCGCGAATATGTCTTGATTCGGAAATTATCGTGCATTATGTAAGCTTTGTTGACTGTTTTCTGTTGTTTTTGAACGATCCGGTTGAATCTTTGCTTCTGCCTTGTATATCTGTATAAAAACAACCCCTTTTCCTCCTTTCCTAATATTCGCCACCCAACCTACGACTTGTAAAGTTTGGCATCATCCATTAAAGCTCATATTTTGATTAAAGTACTCACCCACACTCTTTTAACTATTTCCTTTCAGAGTCCACTTTAACAGAAATCCAACTTATAGTCTCTCCTTCAATTATCCCACCTATTTACTCTCATTTATACTATTACTACGTTAAAAAGTCGTTATTCTAAACAACAAGTCACTCATTCAAGATGAAATTTTCAGTTGTTACTTCTTTAGCCTTAGCTGCTACTTCTTTAGCTGCTCCAGTTCACTTACATCACCAACACAAGAGAGCTGTTGCTTACGTTACTGAAACTAAGATTGCTTACGTTGACTCTCACGGTAACCCAATCACTACTGCTACTACCACTGCTACTCCTACCCAAGAAGCTGCTACTACCACTCAAGAAGCTGCTACCACTTCTAAAAAAGAAGAAGCCACCACTACTTCTTCCACTCAAAAGGCCGCTGCCACTACTGCTGCTGCTGCTTCTTCCTCTTCCTCTTCCTCTTCTGGTATCAACGGTGACTTATCTGCCTTCGTCGATCCATCTGAAGAATTCCAAGACGGTACCATCAAGTGTTCTGACTTCCCATCTGGTCAAGGTGTCATTGCTTTAGATTGGTTAAACTTTGGTGGTTGGGCCTCCATCATGAACCAAGATGGTAAGACTTCCACCACTTGTCAAGACGGTTACTATTGTTCTTACGCTTGTCAAGCCGGTATGTCCAAGACCCAATGGCCATCTACCCAACCAGCCAATGGTATCTCTGTTGGTGGTTTATACTGTAAGGGTGGTTACTTATACAAGTCCAACTCTGCTAAAGGTTCTTTATGTGAATGGGGTCAAGATTCTTCTGATGCTGTCAACAATGTCTCTGAATCCATCGCCTTATGTAGAACCGATTACCCAGGTTCTGAAAACATGGTTGTCCCAACTGTCGTTGAAGCCGGTTCCTCTAAGCCAATGAGTGTTGTCAAGGAAGACGGTTACTACACCTGGAGAGGTGGTAAGACTTCTGCTCAATACTACGTCAACAATGCTGGTGTCTCTCACGAAGATGGTTGTATCTGGGGTACCGATGGTTCTGGTATTGGTAACTGGGCTCCAGTTGTCTTAGGTTCTGGTTACACCGATGGTGTCACTTACTTGTCCATTATTCCAAACCCAAACAACAACACTCCACCAAACTACAACGTTAAGGTTGTTGGTGAAGACGGTGCTGTCACCAACGGTGACTGTAAATACGAAAACGGTTCTTACAACGGTCATGGTTCTGACGGTTGTACCGTTTCTGTTACCAAAGGTAAGGCCAACTTCGTTTTCTACTAAACTTATCAGGTTGATATTGGCTATATTTTTTCGTTAGCTTCATGCTAAGTTTTTGGTTTTTTTTTTTTTTTATTTTTTTTTGTTATATTTTTTTGAAAAATCTTTCATTGGTTTTCTTGGTTTACAAGATTGGATTCATTCGTGGGTTACTTATTTGTTTCTTCTTATTTTTAACAGGTCTTTCTCAGGCTAGTTAAAATCGTCATTTTATATATTTCTTCTTTTTAGATACCATTTTACATAGATCTAAATTACATTAGCTTTCGGTTATTAATCTTTACTCGGCATTGTAGGTCTAGTGCTATGTTTTACTGCAGTCTGTGGTTCACGTGTAAGTGGGAACTTAAGACTTAAGGGACCTACGTCGTACACTGTGATTTTATGGGTGATGAAAGATGAACTTTTCACAGATGCTTCAAAACCAAAAGTTACCTGTGGTCTGGTACTTCAAAAGATTTCAGATAGTAAGTTCTTCTTCTGTTGTTGGACGACGCCGTCCAGAGCTTATTACAAAATCAGTTTTATAGAATAATCAAACCCCAGATTTGTGTTTTGGCATGAAAGCAGTTTGTGTCCGCGCCCCGGATCAGTTAAAGCTGTGCGAGCTCCAAACATCAGAAATTCATAACCTTCTCAGATTTCCTTCAAAGTAGCTTATTTTTGGATATAGCTAGATTCTTATGACGTGAAGAAGACATTAAAATAATTTAAATAAGAATTTAAATATGGATATTTTTTATTTTTGAGCTAATATTTTAAATGGGCTTTCCAACTCATTTTTTCTCCTTGTCTTTTTGCAGCCTTCTCAATAGTAGCGTTCAGAACTATCCAACTGCATAATGTTAGTAAATTATATAATCAACGATTCTGCATAGGCGGTCCAATTTAAAGTCCAAAATGTTTTGTGAGAGATCTTTGCTTACAGAACTAAGTTCTTTCAATAAATTTGCAACATGAGTCAAGCCGAATTGGTAAGTAGAATCTTCTACAAAGGTGAAAAACCTGCGCTGGCCGAATTGGAAACGCCTAGGGATGACCTGATTTCTCAAACTACTTCTTGTGATAGCATTTGGAGGGTTCAGGTCCCATTTCACAATCGTCATGGCATTCCTGGCACCGTTGTAGACTGGTTATCTAACGGATTGAAACCAGCAGTCGTCCGAACACTAACCTCATTAGCGTAATTCTGGTATTGATAATATAGCTAGTTCAGTTCACAAACTAAAAGATTTACAAGTAAGAATGATAGAGCAACAAGGACTCCTGCAAAAGGAACTGTTTCAATGGTGAAGTTTGATCAAAATGAAATCTCTTGCTTGGCCTTCATCTTTTAGGTTCAATCTTCAATTTCGTGCAGGTTAGCGTAAATCAGCAAGGCAAAGCATCGATCCTCTGTGCTTTGCTAGTCGACCTGAATCTCGGAAAGAACATTTGTTCGGGCTCGGATTAATCTCGGGAAAAGCAATCTGAAGTTGGCAAAATGCTCTTTCTTAGTCTCGAAGACAAAAGAGCGAAAATCCCCGATCAAGAAACTACGGACCTGCATACCCGAATGCGGAATGCGGAATCTGCGAACAATCCTGCCTGCCCCGTGAAGCATTAACAACATCACACACAGCCTATGGGCGCCAAGTAGAGATGGGCTCAAGCTTCTCGTATAAAGGCCCTCTGCTGTTAATTCTTCTTCCATTAATGGTCATAAGGTACCAGACTTAAATGTCTCAGATGGATCCCCATAGATCTTACTAAAGGAGTTAGTGAAGCTTTATGAGAAAGATGGCTTTAGCGGAGAAAATGCGCCAAATCCGGAAATCGCTATAATTGTTGCGCTTTTGACAGGAATTTCACCTATAAGCTGTTTGCAACATAAATCCCTTTAATGAACCTAGTTTTTTTGAGGGGGAGCTCAGAAAAACATGCTTTGCCAGGAGCCATATTTGTATAGCGACCATAGGCTCGGCTGTAGGAAAATTAGCGTAAGCAATTTAATGTTCAAAAGAAAAGCCACGGAAACAGAATTAAGGGTCAACGAGGCTGTGAGCTTTGGTACAAATAGATGAATCATCGATACCGACCTTGAAAATCGTAAACCAATTGTTCGGATATATGACTTTATAAACTTTATGGCGGAGTTAGCGGGTAATCTAATCTTGCTGCAAACGCTCTCGTATTTGGACAGAATTCTCAGAATTCTCTGCCAGATATCCGAGTTTTGAGTCAGCTGAAATAGCACATCCCAACTTTTTGGAG
This sequence comes from Waltiozyma solani, assembly GCA_030462955.1. Lineage (NCBI taxonomy): Eukaryota > Fungi > Ascomycota > Saccharomycetes > Phaffomycetales > Wickerhamomycetaceae > Waltiozyma > Waltiozyma solani. The sequence goes on from JAKVQS010000020.1 coordinate 20,654, forward strand.
AAAGGTTGATTTGTGAGATCTGAACTTTAGTGAAAACACCAATTTATCTACTTTACCATTTTCTGGAGAATAGATAAAAGCAGCTGACTACCAATTACTTAAGAAGTGAATCGTGAAATAGTCTAGTTACTCCAATTAGGATCCTCAAGTTCTGTAGGTAGTACTGCCCGGTCTCGGAAACTTGCTCGGAAATCTCATGTTTCCGAGAAACCGTGGCGGCCTTGCCACTGTAAAAAAAAGTAAACACATGAATTTCGCTGGCACGGAAGCGCCAAGGTAAACAGCCCGTATAAATACTCGCACAATCCCCAGATCAACAGTACACAACTAATATTCTGAAGTCTACTGCTTCTTTTCACCATCTACAATCACACAAACATGTCTGAAGCATCATCGGCTGATTCTATCCATCATTTAGCCAACGATGTTCACGATGAAAGTATCGAAAGATACAAAGGGTATAATGAAGATGTGGCTGATCAAGTCTCCAACTTAGCGAGACAAATCACCAGCCGTTCCAACTTATCGTCCATCCCACAAGAAATGCTAGATGACTCCTTATCAAGAGTGTCAACCATTGCCCCTGGTGTCGTTCCATTCAACAACCCTGAAATGGATCCAAGATTGGACCCTAACTCTGATGAATTCAATTCAAGATACTGGGTTAAGAATTTAAGAGCCTTGATGGACAAGGACCCAGACCACTACAAAAACTACTCTTTAGGTATTTGTTACAAGGATTTAAGAGCTTTCGGTGTTGCTGCTGATGCCGATTACCAAACCACTGTCTTGAATGGTCCATTTAAGAAGATGGGCGAGGCTTTCAGATACATTACTGAATCCAAGAAAACCAAGCAAGAGAAATACTTCAACATTCTGAAACCAATGGATGCTTTGATTAAGCCTGGTGAAGTTGTTGTGGTCTTAGGTAGACCAGGTGCTGGTTGCTCCACTTTATTGAAGTCCATTGCTTCTAACACCCACGGCTTCCACATTGGTGAAGAATCTGTTATTTCTTACGAAGGTTTGACTCAACAAGAAATCAGATCCCATTACAGAGGTGAGGTCGTCTACAACGCCGAATCTGATATTCATTTTCCACATTTGACCGTTGGGCAAACTCTTTGTAATGCTGCTAAGTTCAGAACTCCAGCTAATAGAGTTCCAGGTGTCTCCAGAGAGGATTACGCCAATGCTTTGACCGACGTTTACATGGCCACCTACGGTTTGAGTCATACTAAGAACACCAAAGTTGGTTCCGAATTAGTTAGAGGTGTTTCTGGTGGTGAAAGAAAGAGAGTTTCCATTGCTGAAGTTTCCTTAGCTGGTGCAAGATTGCAGTGCTGGGATAACGCCACTAGAGGTTTAGATGCTGCTACCGCTTTAGAATTCATCCGTGCTTTGAGAACCTCTGCTGATGTTTTAGATTCCACTGCCTTAGTCGCCATTTACCAATGTTCCCAAGATGCTTATGATTTATTTGACAAGGTCTCTGTGCTCTACGAAGGTTATCAAATTTTCTTTGGTGACACTAAGGAAGCCAAACAATTCTTCATTGACATGGGTTACGACTGTCCAGAAAGACAAACCACTGCCGATTTCTTAACATCCATCACTTCTCCATTAGAAAGAGTTGCTCGTGAAGGTTTCGAAAACAAGGTTCCAAAGACACCAGAAGACTTCGAAAGATACTGGAAGGCTTCTCCACAATACACCAATCTGACGAGAGAAATTGATGAATACTTAAATGACAGTCAAAGCAACGATGTCAAGGATCAAATCAAAGCTGCACACAAAGCTAAACAATCCAAGAGAATGAGAAATTCTTCCCCTTATACTGTCTCCTTTGCTATGCAAACAAAGTACTTAGTTATCAGAGAATATCAAAGAATTGGGAACGATATGGGTTTCACATTGTTCTCAGTCTTTGCTAACTCTTTGATGGCTTTGGTTTTGTCTTCCATCTTCTACAACTTACAACAGACCACACACTCTTTCTATCTTAGAGGTGCAGCTATGTTCTTTGCTGTCTTGTTTAATGGTTTCCTATCCTTCTTAGAAATTATGACTCTGTTCGAAGCCAGACCAGTCGTTGAAAAGCACAAGCAATACTCCCTATACCATCCATCTGCCAATGCTTTAGCGTCCGTTGTTTCCCAAATCCCATTCAAACTTATGACTTCCCTTTTCTTCAATTTGATCTACTACTTCATGGTTCACTTCAGAAGAGATCCAGGTAGATTCTTCTTCTACTTGTTGATCAACATCACTGCAACTTTCACCATGTCTCATTTATTCCGTCTGACTGGTTCTGCTGCCTCCTCTTTAGCCGAAGCCATCACACCTGCTCATGTCTTGTTGTTGGGCTTGGTTATCTTTGTTGGTTTCGTCATCCCAGTTAATTACATGTTGGGCTGGTCTCGTTGGCTAAACTACTTGGACCCATTGGCTTATGCTTTTGAAGCTTTGATGGCCAATGAATTCAGTGGCTTGGATTTCAACTGTTCTGATTACATTCCTGCCGCTCCAAATGGTATCACTCCAGGTGACACCAACTTTGTCTGTTCTGCCGTTGGTGCTGTCGCTGGTCAAACCTTCGTTTCTGGTGACGTTTACTTGGAAGCGGCTTACAGATACACCAACGCTCACAAGTGGAGAAACTTTGGTATCATTTTGGCTTTTGCCATCTTTTTGTTAGGGGTCTACATGGTTTTATCTGAATACAACGAATCTGCCAAGCAAAAGGGTGAAGTCTTACTTTTCCAAAGATCCACTTTGAAGAAGCTTCATGCTCAAAGACCAAAGGTCACCAACGATATAGAATCTGGTTCAAACGAAAAAGATATCACTACTCAAGAAGAATCGTCCTCTGAGAACGGTTTCAACACTGCTGCTTTACAAGGTGGCTCTGATATCTTCCACTGGAGAAATGTTCGTTACACTGTCAAGATCAAGAAGGAAGAACGTACTATTTTGAACGATGTTGATGGCTGGGTCAAGCCAGGTACTCTGACTGCCTTGATGGGCGCCTCTGGTGCTGGTAAGACTACTTTGTTAGATGTCTTAGCTAACCGTGTTACTATGGGTGTTGTCACTGGTGATATGTTCGTCAATGGTCGTTTGAGAGATTCTTCTTTCCAAAGATCCACTGGTTACGTCCAACAGCAGGATTTACATTTGGCTACTGCTACTGTTCGTGAAGCTTTGAGATTCTCTGCTTACTTGAGACAGCCAAAGGAAGTCTCTGATGCTGAAAAGGATTCCTACGTTACCGAAGTCATCAAGATCTTGGAAATGGAAAAGTACGCTGATGCTGTTGTTGGTGTTGCCGGTGAAGGTTTGAACGTTGAACAAAGAAAGAGATTGACCATTGGTGTTGAATTAGCTGCCAAGCCTAAACTGTTGTTATTCTTGGATGAACCTACCTCTGGTTTGGATTCCCAAACTGCCTGGTCCATCTGTCAATTGATGAGAAAGTTAGCCAACCATGGTCAAGCTATCTTATGTACCATTCACCAGCCTTCAGCTATATTGATGCAAGAATTTGACCGTTTGTTATTCTTGGCTCGTGGTGGTAAGACTATCTACTTCGGTGACTTAGGTAAGAACTGTCAAACTTTGATTGATTATTTTGAAGCCCACGGTGCCCCAAAATGTCCACCACAAGCCAACCCAGCTGAATGGATGTTACACGTTATCGGTGCCGCCCCAGGTTCCCATGCCAACCAAGATTACTACGAAGTCTGGTTAGCTTCCGAAGAAAGAGCTGCTGTTATTAGGGAATTGGATGAAATGGAAAGAGAATTAATTAAGAAACCATACGATGTCTCAGTTGGTCATGAAGAGTACGCTGCTCCACTCTTGAAACAATATACTTTGGTTACTCAACGTGTTTTCCAACAATACTGGAGAACTCCAAGATACATTTGGGCCAAGATCTTCCTTTCTGTCGTTCCATCTTTGTTCTTAGGTTTCTCCTTCTTCAAAGCTAAGACCACCATGCAAGGTCTTCAAAACCAAATGTTCGCCATCTTCATGTTCTTAGTTTCCTTCAACCCATTGTTACAACAAATCTTGCCGGAATACGTCTTACAAAGAGATTTATACGAAACCAGAGAAAGACCTTCCAAGACCTTCTCCTGGTTAGCTTTCGTATTGTCCCAAATCTCCACTGAATTACCATGGAACATCTTCGTCGGTACCATCGCCTTCTTTTGCTTCTATTACCCAGTTGGTTTCTACAACAACGCTGCTATAGATCACTTAGTCAACCAAAGAGGTGCTTATGCTTGGTTCCTCACCGTCTTGTTCTACATATACACTGGTTCTATGGCCCACATGATTATTGCCCCAATTGAACTAGCAGATGCTGCTGGTAACTTGGCCTCCTTGATGTTCACTCTATCCCTGAGTTTCTGTGGTGTTTTGGTTGGTCCTACGGCTTTACCAGGTTTCTGGATCTTCATGTACAGAGTTTCTCCATTCACCTACTTCGTTAACGGTTTCTTATCCAATGCCTTAGCTCACAATATCGTCAAATGTTCTCAAACTGAATTGGTTACTATGACTCCATTAGCTGGTATGACCTGTGGTGAATACCTAGCTCCTTATATTGAAGCTGTCGGTACTGGTTACGTTTCTAACCCATCTGCTATTGATAACTGTCATTTCTGTTCTTTATCTAGTACTGATGCTTTCTTGAGTTCTGTTTCTTTGAGTTACGATCTTAAGTGGAGAAACTTGGGTATCTTCATCGCTTTCATCTTCATTAACTGGGCCGGTGCTATCTTCTTCTACTGGTTGGCTAGAGTTCCAAAGAAAAACAACAGAGTGAAGGATCAAAGAGATCCAGAAAAGAACAAGAAACAAGAAACTAAATAGATCAACAACTTTTAGGTTTGATTCAGTTCACGTGTCTTTCTATCATATTATTATTCGTTCCCATTGGTTATTCATTTATAATCCTCTTTAATAAATTATATATGTTATACAAGTCAACTTGTACCGTCCACATAGTAGTTTTAATTAGATCATATAGTTACCTGCTATTTGAAATGAACACATTCGGTTTGGTGGTTGACAGCTAAGGACAGACTGACAACTATAGAGACTTGTTTGCAGCGCTGTTTATTATAAATCAAACACACTAACTCAAGGGATTGATTGGTTCCCTTTCTCACCATTCTTTTATGAACTAAAAAAGAAATAAGAACTCCTCATGGGGGGCTCGAACCCCCGACATTTCGGTAAACTTCGTACCAAAGCAAGCGCCTTGAAAGACTGTAAAAGCCGAACGCTCTACCAACTGAGCTAACAAGGACGAG
>JAKVQS010000021.1:0-25610 GCA_030462955.1 Waltiozyma solani
TTTTTTTTTTTTTTTTTTTTTTTTTGTTTGTGTTTTTTTTGTTTAAAAAAAGGGTTTGTTTTTCTTTCTTATTGCTGGGATTTTTATTTTGGTGTTGTTTTGTTTATATCTTCTTTAATATTTTGCGGAGGATAAATATAAACCCCCCCCCCCCCCCCGGAAGGCAAAAAGGAGGCGCCAAAAGAAGCGCCAAATCACACAATTTTCATATTTAAGGGGGGGGGGGTGCAGAATTATATATATATATAAATTTAGTTTGATTTGGTATTCCTGAAGTTTCCAAACTACAAAGCAAAGACCGTTTGTTTGTTTGTTCTTACCAGACCAGAATTTGGTCAACTTCTGTTCAAGTCTTCCGCTGCTGTGCGCGAACCGAAAAATTTCACCAATCGTGAATCGAAAAAAACCAAACCGCCGTTGGAAAAAAATCAACAAAAATTCGTGGATTTGACATAGATACGTAGTCTACATACAGGCAATGCAACCCAAGAGTAACGAATGTCCCTTTAGAAAGAACTGATATCCAGTTTTCCACGCTCTTTACGACATTTACACACACACACACACACACACAGACCCACCACTACCACTACCACCACCACAACCACTATTATCCATACTATTATCGACGAGAAACCTCTTGTAAATTTAATTTCTTCCCGACCGAGCCCATTTGTCTCATCTCTCTTTGAAAAAGTTGATGAAATAGTTGAGGCAAATCCCCACTTCATTCATTCTTCGATAAACATATAGACTTTATCGCCTCATAACATAACATAACATAACATAACATAACATAACATACATATTCTGGGTACCCCAATTACCACTGATATATACAACGGAACCATACAAAAAACAAAATGACTGGACTCTCTATACCGTCACATGAGATTTCCCACCATCCTCCATCTTCATCGTCCCATCCACACCCAATTACCAACAATAATAATATCCAACCATCTAGTACCTCATCTAACACCAGCACAGACAATATGATTGACTCTCCAATAATAAACTGTATGTTAGCTGGTGGGTTCGGTGGTGCCATTGGTGATTCCGTCATGCATTCCTTGGATACCGTCAAGACTCGTCAGCAAGGTGCTCCAAACACTCCTAAATACAAGAGCATGGTATCAGCTTACTCTACTATTTTAAAGGAAGAAGGTATCGCTAGAGGTCTTTATGGTGGCTATGGTGCTGCCATGCTAGGTTCCTTCCCAAGCACTGCCATTTTCTTTGGTACTTACGAATTCACAAAGCGTACGATGATTAGTGATTGGGGAGTTCATGAAACGTTCACACATTTGACTGCTGGCTTCCTAGGTGATTTAGCTTCTAGTTTTGTTTACGTTCCTAGTGAAGTCTTGAAAACCAGATTGCAATTACAAGGTCAATGCAACAACCCACACTTCAAATCGGGCTACAACTACAGAGGTTTAACCGACGCTATCAAAACCTTAGTGGCGAAGGAAGGTGCTGGTACTTTGTTCTTTGGTTATAAAGCCACTTTGTGCCGTGACTTACCATTCTCTGCATTGCAGTTTGCCTTCTACGAAAAGTTCAGAGAATTAGCATACATTTACAACGACTTGGATTTCAAGAAAGATGACTTGACTGTCACATTTGAATTATTGACAGGTGCTGCCGCCGGTGGTTTAGCAGGTTCCATTACTACTCCTTTAGATGTTATCAAGACCAGAATCCAAACGCAGAATCCAAACACAAACTCTTCAACAACGCCGTACACCCCAAAAATTGCACCAGCTCCAACTCCCGCCGCTGCCAAAGGCCAACCAGTGATATTGAACACCGGTTCCATTCTCAAAGGTCTAAGCATAGTTTACAAATCCGAAGGTGCTTTAGGGTTATTCAGCGGTGTTGGTCCGAGATTCGTGTGGACTTCTATTCAGTCTTCCATTATGTTGCTATTGTATCAAGTGGCTTTGAGAAACTTGGACGACATCTTGGACAACGACCCAAACTTTTAAGGGGGGGTAGGGGTAGGGGTGTGTGAACAAAATGATGTAAATAATTGATTACGGTGATTGTTTTTTTGATGTGCATAGATAGATATGTTATAGATTAGATAATTTTTAAAGGACATTTGTTACAGCATCATGGGTTGATCGCTGTTCTGATAAGGATGTTTAATAACTTTAGGTGTCAATGTAGATCTTGTCCGGTACTGCAACCCTACGTCCTTTTAACACTACATTTACGAGTGATTATCTATTATCCAGCGATAAGGTGTGTACACATCCATACCCCAGTACATAGTGTGGTGTAGGGAGTAATTCACAAGTTTCAGCAATGCAGATCGATGATGCTGTACCCTTATTTCCTGTGTTTTAAAACTGCCGTCTTTTGCGTTTGATTTGGCGTCATTTTTTTTAAAAAAAAAGGATTCGCGGACTTGTTGATTTGTTTTGTTTTGTTTTGTTTTGTTTACTTTTCAAAGACGAGCTCTCTCGCGTACAAGTAAACAAAGGAACAACCAACCTCATTCATTAGAGATCGATCACCAAGCTTCACCATGTCGTTTGTCAATTTACACGAACTTGAACCATTTACAAGTGCTCCCTTTCCATATTCTTGCGAACTCAAGGATCTTCCCAAATCACAAGAGCCAAAGCTGTGGATAGAAAATTCAAACCAATCCTTGTATCTTTATCTTAAGAACATTAGGAATGATCACCTAAAGAAGAAACTCCATTCACCAAAGCTATTATTTGACTACTTTATTGAAGAATTGATTGGCAAGGAAAGTAAATTAGCAGTCCAAGCTTACTATCCTCCCCAGAATCTACAGAAATTGGATGATTTTATCACAGAGTTGAAAACGTGTCAAGGGATAACACCATTCTTGTTGAATGTGATACTGCTATACATAGTGAAGGACTTTTCCTTTTCCAAAGCAGACTGGTTTCATGATGTAAGAGTCAAATCAACTGGTTACTACAACTTCATTCAAATGATCTATTACATAGACAGATTCGACTTTATCAAAGCCGTGAAGTACTTGAACCTTTCCAAACTCCCATTACAATTATCGACCAAATTTCAGGCTCATTTCTTCAAATTATTAAACATCATTCCATTTCAACCAGACCTAGAAATAAATTCTGGACTAGCATTTTACAGCTTAGATCAACTGGAGATCTTCGTGAACATGAAATCATCAAGAGCCTCAGGTTTAACTGTTTACACAGTACTCAAGAACAATTCACATTCCCTTTTTCAGTTAGACTTCCAGAAATCTGAAATTGATCTTCTTTTGATCTATCTGGACTCTATAACGGATATCCTACCATTGGAAGCATTGCTTCTCTACCAAAGACAGTTGAAGGGTAATTCGCTTGGAGATAACTCTAAGATCGAGGCCAATTTAATCATAGAAATCATAATAAAGAAAATCGTCATCAAGTCTTTAAGGCAAAGGAATATCTTGAATGATTTACTCAAAGCCAACATTATCAACAAATCTCAAGTTAGCAAGATTTGCAGAGATAGATTGGCTTTACAAGCGATAATCAACTGGGGTAAAGACTCATACTTGGATCTAATTTTGTTGAATATCGCAAAAGCTTCAAATTCCAAATCTCAGGAGATTCATGAAATCTACAAGAAATTCCCAAAGTTCTTCAACGAGTTTAAGACTTTTGATTTTGAGATCAAAGATTTAAGTTTGAAGATTTTACACGTTAGAAAACTGTTGTAATAGAGTCATTAATAGAGGTTGCATCTGAAAAATTTATTGATGGTGATCGATGTGAATCTACATTTGGGAAGCTAATAAAGTGAAGTTCCTGGTTTACTTACCTACCGGCTGTGTGCGATGTTTCTTTTTTTTTTTTTTTTGATTTGCTGGTTCGGAACCTGACACAAAAACGCGTAAGATTTTTGAAAATCAGCAGCGCGCAATTTAAAAAAAAAAAAAAAAGCACACACACACAGAACGGCGGAGCTAAGGGGACTATCATTTCAATATTGACCCCTTGAATCACACTACCATACTCCATACAGCACCAAATCCCATTATTGAATAATCTTTATCTTCTTTAATGCTAAACTCACAATCACTTAAGAATTATTTGGCGTTGATCCTATACATTGTCCTTTACATTCCCATCCGGCTGATCGAATACTTCACACATCAAACAGCAAAGACTTACCTCAAGGACATCAGAAACTTGGACCCTGACCTTATCTCTATTTTACATGCAAAAGACATCAAAGAAATATGTGCTATTCATGGCTTCAGTGTCCATGAGCATGTTGTGAAGACCGATGATGGATATCTGTTGGCCATTCATAGAATTTACAAGAATAAGCCGCGTCTGGGTGCTCCAGTCGTCTACTTCCATCATGGCTTACTTACAAACTCTGAGTTGTTCGTATTAGGCGATAGCAAAGAGAGATCGTTGCCCTTTGTGCTCGTTGAAATGGGCTATGATGTCTGGCTAGGTAACAACAGAGGTAACAAATATTCTAGAAAACACTTGAATTTGCATCCAACTTCTAAGAAGTTTTGGGATTTCTCCATGGATGAGTTTGCTATCTACGATATCCCAAACACTATTGAATATGTATTGGATTATACAGAAAAGGACGACTTGACATATGTTGGCTTTAGCCAAGGCTCAGCTCAGTTGTTTGCCACATTAAGTGTTAATCCAAAGCTAAGAAGAAAGATCAACAAATTCATTGGTTTGAGTCCAGCCATGATCCCAAGAAATTTGAACGTGAAACATCCTATCGTTGATTTCTTCATCAACTCATCTCCGAACCTATTATTTATGATCTTTGGTAGCTATTCAGTTTTACCATCTGTTGTGTTCTGGCAACGCTTATTCGGCAACTATTATTACGAAAAGATTGTTGATTATTCCTTGAAGTTACTGTTTGATTGGAATTCTCAGAACATCTCAGCAAACCAAAAGTTGATTGGTTATCCTCATATGTTCAGTACCACTTCTGTCAAGACCGTTGTACACTGGTTCCAAGTTATCAAAGATAAAAGCTTTACGATGTACAACAATGAGATCCACACAAATCTAAAATTGAACCGCTGTGTTTCCTTCCCTATTGAAACATTGCAAAATGTTCCAATGGTGTTGATTTATGGTACTTCAGACTTGCTTATTGATATCGAAGTCACCAAAGAAAAGCTACAGCTTAACAGGGAAAACATCAAGATCATTGGCATCAAGGGCTATGAACACATGGACTTGATATGGGGGAAAGACGTTGAACGATTAGTTTTCAAACAAGCAGTTTATGAGATTCAGCAAAGCAATCCATCCCACGTTGCCCCACAAATTCCAAGATCTCCTACAAGACAACAACCGCTTATCAGAGAAGAAAGCCCGGGTAGTGAAACCGGCAAGGAAACGGAGAATGTTATCACTGAGGAGTTGGATGACGATGATGATGTTGTGTCAAATGTTGGGACAGTTGGTAGCTTTGTCACCGGCTCAAATGAGGTTTTTAAAAACACACAAGGCAGTATTTTTGTATAAGGAGTGTTTTTTTTTATCATATGGTATTAAGGTGTATATAAAGAAAGGTATATATATAGACGTATGGAATTTAACACATGGCGATGTCCGGATGTTGGGATCTCGGGCAAAAAATTCCTCTGCTTAATCAAGAAAACAAAACAAAGCGTAGGCAAAATTCACGTCAATGGGATTGGTGTTGGAGCCAGATAACCACTATTTCAGCCAATCTAGCCATCTCTCCGTATATCACATAATGTCTCAAGTAACGAATCCGAAACCATTTATCAAATCTCTCATTGGCCAGCGTGTGCTTGTGCGCCTCAAGTTCAACAACACATCATACGAAGGTCTCCTTGTTGCCTCAGACAACTACTTCAACCTCTCATTGAATGACGTTTGGGAAATAACTGAAGATGCCGAAGGTGAAACCAAAGATAGAACAAAGCTAGGTGATGGTTTGTTTATTAGATGTAATAACGTGCTCTACGTTAAAGAAGCAATAAGCCAGGGTGAACACGAAGATGTTGACGATGTCAAAGCTGAATGAATTAAATTGAAACTGTACCATAGCCTCTCTCTGTTTACTAGAATGAAAAGAAAAGAAAAAACTGAATTATGATTTACTGTCAAGCTTAATACTGTAGGGAATATATTAACAAATATCTATATATAATCAAAAATAATTTATTTTGTTGCTTTATTCAAAGCAGAAGGTCATTAGAACATTGAGTGGTAAGGCACGTAGGGGTGAGGGTTGAATATGGAGTTTAGGAGATTTATAATTCATCAGCAAATGGTAAGTTGTTAACATCACCAACAGCAACGTAGTTGAATTTACCTAATTTGAAGTCCTTAACACTCTTAACATCAACGGCCTTGACACCGGTGGTTTCTTCACCTAAGGCTAATTCAGTAGCAGCTAAAGCTTTAGCGGCAGATAAGTCTAAGCCACCCTTTAATTGAGCAACGGCAGCTTTGATGTCGGCAGAGACCTTGGCGGCATCACCCTTAACGAATAAGGTGAATAAACCGGCTTGGGAGTATTGGTTGAATTTGGCTTCAACAGCAACAGAAGACAAGGCAGAGTTCAAGTAAGAAGCTAAGACTTCGTAAGTGGCGAAGTCAGCAACCTTAACTGGAACGGCGATGGCAGCGACAGATTCACCAGAAGCTCTAACTCTGGATTCGGCACCTTCGTAGAACTTTGGAGCAGATTTGACAGCTAAGGATTCACCAGCTGGTAATTGAGCGAAGACAGAGTCCTTGATGAACTTTTGTAAGTCAGCTTCGTTGACACCAGAGGCGGTGATTTCAATGTTGGCTTGAGTGTAAACCTTGGAGGCAAATTCTTTAACTTCTTCAAGGGAGATCTTTTGGACACCATCGTAGTACAATGGGTTACCTAAACCTTGTCTGAAAGATAAAGCGTGTAATAATTCATTGGCTTGGAAGATTGGGGAAGTTTTGGCGGCAGCTAAGTCAGCGTTAGCAGCTGGTAAGACGGTTTCTGGTAATTCGTGTGGTCTGAAAGAAGTAGATTTTAAGACATCACCTAAAGCGTTGACGTAGTATGGTAAAGCTTCCTTTAAGAATTTGGCAGAAAGGGTAATGGATTCTCTGTCAACTTTAGATTCGAATTGACCACCTAATAATTCAGATTCTCTGGTTAATCTTAAGGCGGATCTTGGGGTGGTGTTTTGGAAGTTGAATCTGGATAATAAATGGGCTAAACCATCTTTGGAGGCTTGGGAAGAACCGGCGTTGACCTTGACGGTTAAAGTAGAGACTTTACCGGAGAATTCCTTGGCGGTGACTTTGGTGGCGAAACCTCTGGTGGCAGAGGCAAATCTTCTGGAAAGCATTGTGTTTAGATGATTTGAGGGGTGGTGGTGAAGAAGAACAACCTTTTAACCTAATGCTTGTTAGTTATACGCTACGCTTTGTTGTTGATTTTTCCAACAAAAACAGTGAAGTTTTTTTGTCTGCACTGGTAAAGATCCACAATTCGCGACCCCTTTCGCCAGCACCCGTAGAAATTGTGCTTTTGTTCAAAATTCCAAATTACTGCGCGCCGATTGGGTGACCGGAATTCACCGATGCGTTGCCATGGAAACTCTGACTTCCGGGATCTACGAGAAGATCTACAAAACTTGTTCGCGCGATTTATTTCACATCCCGATCAGGTGCGAACACGTTCTGTAAACTAGTTTTTGACGAAAGTCACCTGAGCTGGCAGGCAGGCAGGCCCGCCCGCAAGCCTGGTGGCGAGGGGTAAAGAAGGCACACTTGATGTCCAACAACGATTCCTTTGATTGTTCAACTTGTAGGTGTTTACAGGCATGTCTTTCTTCGAACAATAGGCACCTTAAAAGGCCAAAAGAAAAAAGGGTAAAGGAAGAATACTACAGTATTAAGAAATTCTGAAGGTCATTCCAAGCTTTATCAACCCCATACATAACGTGACAATCCTTTCATCCATATTTTCGCACACCTTTGAATTGAATATATATCGTCCATCCGTCAACTCCTGCGATTTTCCACAGCAAAGCACCAAAACGGGACACCCACATCTATCTATCAACACCGGCACCACCACCTTCAGAACCACCATAGAATATAATAAAAACTGCTACCAAATCACAGGACTCATTAGAACTTCTATATTCAAATAATTAATTCTATAACACTCGCTACCTTGGAAAAAACATCATGACAATCTCCTCCACAATAAGAACCATACCATTCCAACCGCTAATATCACTCACAACAAGAAACCTCAACTCTCTTATACCAACAAGGAGATACAACTTCTCTACCTCAGCAATAAATAGATTTACAGAGCCACCAGAGATACCGAATAAGTTTGTGAACATCAAAGATGTCAACAATCTCCGTAACAAGATCGCCCCGGAATACATCAAAACTCCCAACTCCAAGCTTCATTCCTTGGTCTGGAGATCTCCTCTACAGAATATCCTTGTTGTGAAGAAGCCTTGGAACAGCAGCGTTAGAGATAATATGGTTAAGTTTATTAGTTTCATCCATGATCAATACCCTGAATTGAACGTCATTGTTACAAAAGATGTCTCTGATGAGATAGCTCCAGATTTCAAGAACTTTGCTAAGAAAGGTGCATCTAACCCACACTTACTATATACCGGTGACGTGAAGGATATTATCCAGAAGGCTGATTTGCTTGTTACACTAGGTGGCGATGGTACGATTTTAAGAGCTGCTGCTTTGTTTTCCAATACTAATGTCCCCCCAATTTTATCTTATTCTTTAGGTACTCTGGGCTTTTTATTGCCCTTTGACTTCTGCAATCATCAGGAAGCCTTCAGAGACGTTTACAACTCCACAGCCAAAGTCCTTTATAGAACCAGATTAGAATGTCATGTTATCAGAAAGAACACTTCATCATCATCACCAACTTCCAAGAATCAAACAACCGCCATTGTTGGTCCAAAGATGATTCATGCAATGAACGATATTGTCCTACATCGTGGTGATACACCAAGTTTGACCACGTTGGACATCTACATTGATGGTGAATTCTTAACAAGAACTACCGCAGATGGTGTCGCTTTATCGACTCCTACTGGTTCCACTGCCTACTCTTTGTCCACTGGTGGTTCTATCGTCCATCCTTTAGTCCCATCCATCTTACTGTCTCCTATTTGTCCCCGCTCTTTGTCTTTCAGACCTTTGATCTTACCTTTGACTTCACATATCAAAATCAAAATCGTCAGCAAGCACAATTCGTTTGAGAATAACGTTAGATTGACCATTGACGGTATTCAGCAAGATTTCTTAAAAGTTGACGATGAATTGCACATCGTTAATGAAGTCGGTACAATTTATCTCAGTGATAATCAAATCCCATATACCAAGGAGAAAGCTAAGAAGCTGTTGGATAAGGAATGTGGAATCTACTGTGTTGCCAAGTCTGAGAACGACTGGACTAGAGGGATCAACGAATTGCTTGGGTTTAACTCAAGCTTCAAAAACCAATCCAAGAACGATTAGCGAATAATATGACTTCTAATAAAATAATTTATCCATTTGACTACTCCGTACTAGAACTAGAATCCCAGTCTATCGGTCGGTCGGTGGGTTACAAAGTCACTTACTTCCTCTTTTATCTAACTGTATATTCTAATTACATTCAGTTCAGCAACAATTCTATTAAATCTATAATAGCTTCTTTATTTCGCCTGCAAACGCAAGTTAAGGGAGCTAGTGCTACTTATCGGAGTTCCATAAATGGATCCAACGGAGCCTGGAAGATTTCCAACTGGTGTACTTCTCCCACTATTCCTTGAGATCTTAATGGTGTCTTTACCTTGAATGATTTGTTCCCAAGTAGCTCTGATTTCATCTTTAGCATTTCTTGTTCTTTGCTGATATGATTTCTGATAGTAGATCTCACGAAGGAGCCAGTTAGTGGAGTCCGAGTTAATTCTATCTGGGATCAATGGGGATGTCGTTTGTGTTACTAAACTGGCTATGGTGATTTGATAAACCAATAACAAAGGTATGGATAAGTATGGCCAATGGTTGGACAAGGTGATGAATGGTAAAGTAAAACCAATGATTAGACCAAGACGAGTCTCGCACCATTGTGATTTCTGGGATTGGGATAATTGTAACTTGTTGAAGTATTTGAATAAAACGGTGTGCGTTGTGATGACCATGATTTGGAATTTGGAGAATAGGTAAAGAATGGTTTCAAAGTTGAGATAATACAACGATAAGAAGAATAGCAAGATGGTCTTGGTGGTGCCCAATTTGTCGTTGAAGTATCTTGATATCTGAAGTGAAATGAGGAAATCTTGTAAGACTCCTGGTATTCTGTGACCGTTGTATCTTATTAATACAAGTGTAATCAATGAAAACGTAAGAGATTTAAGTCTTTGTTTGATGATCTCATCTTTCAGTTTCCATTGATAATGACCAGGAAGATCGTACTTATCATCAAGCCTCTCCAATTTACGGAAATGCGTGTTCTGTTGTCGATCAATGGCCTTCAAAGACTGGAAAAATAGCTTATCAAACTCATGATACATTTGTGTGAAAAGAGCTATTAATACTATGAGTTGAATGTTTAGCACATCATACCAATAAGTATAATCATAGTAGCTTGATAAGAGGTACAATGGAATTTTATAAAGCACAGTGTGCAGAACAATGGAGTACACTAGGCATTTTACAGTGAACTTCAAAGGTATCAGGCCATTCAAATGCAGCCTTTGAAGCAATATCAGTGTGGATTTAAAAGATAACACCAAACCTTTCAAAACATTAGCTAATGTAAGATTTTGATTTGATTGGGAAATGAAAATCGGTGAAGCCATGTGAATGATTGCAATGTTGGTGGTGTGTACAGACTATGCATGCACCTATGAAGGATGGGAGTCGGAGGAGAAGAACTACAGCTTCCCTTGGTTGTATCTTGATAATTTGCAACAACAACAGCTTGGAATTTTTTGATAAAGAAAAGGGTAAAAGAAATGTGCCAAGTTGGTTAACCGATCGATCTTGTTAATTGATTGAAGTGCGCACGTTTTCTGCAGCTAACATACGTTTTGACAGAGTTGCAAAACCTGTTCGCGTGATCCGGTAGGTGCAGCACGCGTTGTTTGACATGTTTATCAGAAGACCTCTCAAATATCAATGGGAACTCTTCTATCCAGACACTTCCCATTGACTCTCCGTCTCTCCATCACTTCCTTAGCCTTTTCTTCTTCCCCATATTTACTGATTAACTTCCCAAAGAACAAACCACATGCATTACACAAAGTTCTTGGGCCTTCAGGACCACGACGCCACTCTGGGGTCTCCTTGGAAGAACATTGGGTACAGATGTCACCTGGGTTAGATTTGGCTTGCTTGGTTGCCTTCTTTGACTTTTCAACTGTTGATGATTCCCTTCTAGCTGAAGATGGTTTTGGTTTCAACTTTGGTAGCTCGGTTTGAGAATTGTTTAAAGGAACGGTGGTTTCTCTTGTGGTTATTTCGTCTTCGGTGGTGACCTCGTTTCTGGCTTCGTTGGCTATGCTCTTTTTCACTTGAACTGAAGCTATAGAACCATTATTAAAGTTGTTATTTGAAGATTTGAAATCACTACTGTTGTTATCTTGTTTTTGGTTTTGGTTTTGGTTTTGGACTAATGGTGGAAAGTGGGCATCAACTCGATGGAGCAAATCGACTACTTGATTACCATTGGAGTTTCTGATCATAGTCAAGCCTTTGATCACAGATCTTTCCAATTCACTATTCAAACCATACACCAAGATATCATTACTACACGCATGAACTTGAGAATTCAATCTTTGTTTAAACCGAATTAGCTCATCAAACTCCCTTTTCAACAAGTCAACTCTGCCTAAACCTTCCGTGATTTCCTGTTCTGTGATGTGTTTGTTTGGCTGCATGGTATCACAATTAGTACTGATATCATTACTTAAGTTACAAAATTGATTGTAATGTCTTAACAAATTGGTGGTTTGATCTAAACAGTACTTGGCTAGCGAGTTATCCACTAGTTGCTGGTTTGGTAGACGAAATGGGTCAATGGAAATGGGACTATTCGTGTATGTTTTGCCGGCTAGAGGTTCACTTGGGTCGTATGTGATTGATGTTGTTTTCCTCTGGACTTGCAATGGTGATTCTTTGGTAGAATTGGGACATTCTGTTGGAGTTTCAGAGACTGTTCGTTTTTGTTGGATTTCATCAGTTTCTCTGGTATTACTCATCTCTGCCGCGATCAACAAATTGGTGATGCTGATTCTTCCAGATGGATGTGGTAGATGTTCGTCGCTCTTTCTTTTGAAATGTGGTGCCTTCATTGTTTTTATATGTGATTGATTATTATGACGATGGCCAATGGTTAGTTAGACTTTCCATATGGCGAACGAATATCTGGTTTATTTGGGCGTTTCAGTGTTTTTGAATCGTACTGTATTTGGGAAGTGATCAAAGATCAGGGATGAAGAGACTGTGTGCGGTACAAATTCAAATTTAGAGCCGTGAAGGTGTGGTGGATATATATGTGTTTTTATATCAGTTGATTTTAACATCTCAATGAGGAGAGAAAATTGCGGAAATGTGAGATATGCTGTGTTGTTGGTTATCGGAAGTCAGACTGAGCTCAGCTATCTTAGGTAACAATTGGAATTCTTTGGTATCTCAACTAGATAGTGGTGATATCTAAATATTTGAAGATTGTTATTACTGATAGCTTACGAGAGAGAGAGAGAGAGAGAAGGAGTAAATGAGAATATTTATTGAAGAAAATGAGAACCATTATATTCACCGCTTGTAACAATGGATATGATCAGATCAAGAGAACACGAGGGTGAAGATTCACGGTGCTTTGATTGTCGGTCGTCACTTCGTGTTAGTAATTTGTACGGCGGGGTTCAGCTATTGCGTCAGTAGATCCGTAGAGAAATTGAATTCGGTGATGAAAAACACCGAACTTACTATGTAGTGTATTGATCTAGATCGACCTTGCACGTATCCTAAACATTCTGTAATAGTTATAGGTTATAGCCCTATCTTCCTTAGTAGATTGCACCAAATTCGAACTAAATGCAAGCGTCGCTAATCTGAATTCACTGGATTAATCATCAACGAATCTCTTATCTGAAGGTCTAATTACCAGTGGGAAAGCCCTTACATTGAAATCATCGAGCTTCTAGATCGGTCTTTTGAAAGCTTCTTCTTGAATAGAAAGCTCCAGGTACGAGAGAGTTTTAGATTGATCTGGAACTCCTGATGTTCTGTTTATCGTTCTCAGATGAGAGATGATGTGACTTGCTATCCTGAGAAGGATTAGTTGTTGTGCCCTCCGCTCAACACTAGTGCGCCAACCAAATATGTTGATAATGCAGCCCTTCATCGAGTGCGCGTGACTATCAACTAGGACTAGGAGGTAGGTAACCTCGTTTGGAAAGAAAGCTACAAACCATAACCAGCAAAAAAAAAATCAAGTTGACGGATAAATGTCAATAAAAAATTCTATACAAAGAGAAAGAGAATGTATTGCCAATCATTGCACCAAATCCCATACGGGCACACGAAGGAAAACCCTTAGTCCTGCAACAAAGTACAAGTCAGATGAAATGCTGCACCCAAGATCGATAACTTTAATCTCCAGTCCACCCTTACCATCACCTTTTGCAAGATGTGACAACAAAATACCACGCTGGTCATGGATCAGCGCCTTGCGGGCCGACCTCAAGGTGATGCTTTTAATTGTTGTCGTGGATGGCTGTGAAATTTCTATACAAAGAGAAAGAGAATGTATTGCCAATCATTGCACCAAATCCCATACGGGCACACGAAGGAAAACCCTTAGTCCTGCAACAAAGTACAAGTCAGATGAAATGCTGCACCCAAGATCGATAACTTTAATCTCCAGTCCACCCTTACCATCACCTTTTGCAAGATGTGACAACAAAATACCACGCTGGTCATGGATCAGCGCCTTGCGGGCCGACCTCAAGGTGATGCTTTTAATTGTTGTCGTGGATGGCTGTGAAATTTGCGTTATCTTTGCCAATTCCATCAGTAGTGTACGCGGTTTGGTTGAACTCTGCAAGAAAAGTTTTTCTTTTATAGGCGCGCCATTGAGATTGAGAAAGTTACCCGGAGCAAAGAAAAGAGGAAACAGGACAGCGCGGAATTGTTAGGGCAGACAATTTACACTACGTACATAGGTATGTATCAAAGGCGGCACGAACAAAAGTTACAGCGTAGCAGTAACAGATCAGAACAAAGAACCAACCAAACAAAGCTCTCTACTACTCATAGAAAAAAAAAATGTCATCATCAGAAGCAGAAGTTGGGTTTGAGAATGATGATGATGATGGCTTCCAAGCCTGGGACGATGACGAACAAGTGCTTCAACAACAAGACGATTCATCATCATCAAGTATAGAGGCCAAATTGGCAAGGATCGAGCAATACTTGCCTGATTTAATCAATGAGTCCACACTGAGACAACAGATCATTGACCTGGCTACCAAACCCAAGACCTTCAAGGAACTAAGCGAACTACAAATCAAGAAGGATGTATTGAAGGAAGAGTTGGAAAGGCTGCAGTCTTTGTGGGTTATCAGTTCATTGACTGGTGAGATCAAAGTCAACTTGGATTTGCTGGAATTTGAAACGGTTTTCCACTCTTTAAAGAAGTTGAATGACAAAGTGTTATCTTTGAATGAGAATGAAATGATCATTGAGCAAGTGAAATCAAAATATCAAGGTTTGTACGATGCTACCCTGGAGAAATTGAAACAGATCTTGAAAGATTTCATTGTTTATGATGATGCATCATTTGAAATCAAACAAGAAATCACTTTCGATGACATAAATTTGAAATTTGAAGATATCTACCAAATTATTAGTAACTATGGTTTATTCAAAGAAACCAAATTGGACCTCCCGCACCTTATTGATTTCCAAATAATCACCAGGCTGACCTCTTCAGACTACGCGATTTACCAAGACTCATTAACTAAGTTATCCTTTGAAAAGGAAGAAGACGAAGAATTCATGATACCATTAGAATTACAAATCCAATCCATTATAACATCATTGACCTTGATCAAGTCATTACCAGATCATAATCAAATTGTTCAATACATTCAATCCCATCTGATTAAATTCATCCATACTAAGCTAATCAAATCTAACGTCAAGGTCATTCTGAACAATGATCTACTCAAAGAACAGTTTTGGAAACTTGATACTTTCCTAACTGAAGAATGCGGATTGAAGTATCATAGTGGTGAAGGGATCAAACTGTGGCTTCAAGATTCAGAACTATCGAAGTTAGCTGTTCAATCTTATTATGAAGTCGCCTTTGAACAATTAAGACAACACGTTTTGGGTTATGACACCTTTGATCAATTAGTTGAAAGAGAAGTCAGGGTCGAATCCCATGAGATGCTAGAAGCAATCGGAGGTATTGAGCAATTGAATGTTGCTAATAAAGTTGAAGATGTTGTTAACAAAAATTCCTGGAAAGACAAGGATGAAGAAAACTGGGATAAATGGGATGAAAACAAAGGAAAAACGAAGAACAGATTAAATCCACCTGTCTCTCTTCCGTCACCAAAGAAAGCCACCACCACCACCACCACATCTAGGACTGGCAATGCCAATAGGAGAAGATCCATTATCAAACTTGATGCCAACGGTGACGAATTTGAAGAATGGACCGCTTGGGATGAAGAGGTCGATGAGATCCCTTTGGATTCACCAGTCAAACAAAAACCAGTTTCCCCAGAAAAGCCTGTTCCTCGATCACCATCATCGAAAGAAGGAAAGAGACAGGGTGAGAGATTCTCTATGATTAAAGGTGACGATGAGGAATGGGATGCTTGGGGCCAGGACGATGATCCAATCTTAGATGAGGACGAAGAAGATATACCACCAACTGAAGGAACTCAAAAGTCCCGTAATATTGAAGAAGAGGATGAAGAATGGGACGCATGGGGCGAGGAAGAAGACAAACTTGATGACGATGAATTACTACCAGTTGCTAAAGATATCGAATCTCAGAGAAATCAAAGTAACAGAATCTCATTGAAAGTACCACAGATTCATCGCCCATCTGAAAAACAAGCCTACAAATCTTCTTCTTTGCCTAAACACATTGCCGATGTCTTTTTAAAGTTCATTGAAGAATCATCTGCCATCATTCAAGGACAAGAAACAACTTTGCAAACTGAATTGGTTCAATCCTTGGTTCTCAGTTATAAATTGTTCCTACAATCCCATAACCTAACTGCTTGGAAGATCCATAACGAGTTAGTGTACTTGAGAGACATCATTTCCAGCTCTTCAACTTACACAGGTAATTTGGGAACCATCTTGACCAACGAATGTGAAGATATCATCCAAACCGAAATCACCAAATTACAAACTCAAATCCTACAAGTGATATCAAAAGATCTAGAAAATTTTAATCCACAATTAATCTCCAATGAAGCCAAGGTCATTCCATTAATCCAATCGCTGTCTCAATCATTTGATCAATTCATCAAAGATACAACGGAAACACTACCACAAAGAGAGTCATCACAATTAAACAACACATTAGTCTCACAATTCTACGAATTCCTAATCCATGTTATTCTAACAACCAGACAACAAATCGGCGCTGACGAATCAACGCATCTCTCAAACATCATCCAACAAATCCTATCATCTTCATTCCCAATCGGCCAAACATTACCTTCTCAGAATCGTCTGGCCAATGTCAAGTTCATCTTGGAGTCACATTTGAAGGAAATCATGGACAGGTTTTACGATGGTGAGTTATACGATTTAACCACAGGGGAAATTTTAAAGTTGTTGGATTTGTTGTTCCTGGACAGTGAATTGAAAACCGGGTATGTTCAGGAAATTAAAGAGTTGAGAGAGGCTGAACTTTGAACTAACTTGCTTACTTGCTTGAAAATCTGTATAACCTACAATTAATTTGGCATCACTTTGCAAAAAGAAACAGGTTAGATACTGGTGACCCTGGTATATCATTGACCTCTCTATGTGACATGTAGTCCTTCAAACTCAAAAGGATCGCATAGGTTGTCGAGTCTCTGTTTGTAGCATTACGTTCAGTCAATCTCTAATTTTAACCTTGGGAGCTGGATGGCTTGGGCTTCACGCTGTAATTAAATACTTGTTAGATGAGAAAATTCAATCTCTCGTCATATGAATACATATCAAATACACATACACATAAGTTGAATGTTCACTTGTTTGATCCCTTCAATTATCAACGTAGCTAACCATTCATTATGGCTGAAAAGGCTACCAAAATTTCCATATCCACCTTGATCCTGATGATGATCCTTGGTTAAAGGGGCTACCCTGTAGTGCTTTATCTGAATCGCTGATCTCCATTTGAGTTTCAGCAAGATCCAAAGCTTTGAGAACTTTTTGTTCTCTTTCAGCAAGAAGTCTTTCAGCTTCAACAAAGTGCTTTGCTTGAGGTCTTTCCAAAGCAAGATTGGGAGATTCGTAATCCTCCGGGTTGAGTGTGTTATGATTCGGATTCAGTACCTTGTGGGTATCTGGCTTGAACTTGACTTTAGCAAGGTCTTCCTTCTCCTGTCCGGTCAGTTCACCAAAGAGCAAATACTTGGCTCTGAGTTTCCAACGGTATGTCTCACTGAAGATATTCTCGTACCCGTTATTCCAGCGATGGATAAACAAGGAATAAATAACAATGGCACCCATAGCGCACTTGCCTGTCAATTTAACGCCATGGTAAAACTTGTCGTAATTGTAGACTCTCCTTAGAACTTTACGTTGGCCGGGGTACTTATCGCTGTAAGGTCTTGGGTCTTCGTACCCAAAAAGCTTCATTGATCTTCTCATCTTTTGATAGCTTGAAGCTTCTCCTGGCAATGAGTTCATGGAGGAGGCTTTGCCTGGAGTGTTGAATTCTGATGGGTAACCCTGAGGAGGGCGAAGATCATGAGGATCGTACGGGTTATAAGCAGAACCAGGCGCTGGCGGAACCCAGTTTGGTGGGTTAGAACGACGTGGAAGGTCGTCTAGTTTATGCTCTGACATGACTTCTTTGGCTTAACAAACTCAATTACTAGCTAGATTTCTGATATTGTCGAACATTAGATAGTGCTTTTAAAAACCAGAAGAACCAGAAGCTGCTTCAAATCAGTGGCGCATAAGTTGTGGTGGGATATTTTGTGGGGCTGCAGATCCAAGAACATCCGAACATTTAGCCGAGAATCTGCCAAATTAGGGGTTTGCAGGAGCACGCGATTGCCGAAAATAAAGCAAAGCCACAAACGATCAGAGGAAGCAAATCAACGTGCCCTGTAAAAGAACATTTCAACAACAAATCTACAAGCTTTATTTCGAATCAAACCACGCACAGTTAGCCCTTTAAGATGTCGTTAACTTTATCTCTGACGCAACGATTCCTAAAGGCACTCTCATTCTTCTCCCTTCCTGTGTTAGACACCCGTCTTGCTGCTCCATCAGATGCCACGAAGAAACATCATATCCAAAGCAAAGCTGGTGCCAACCGCTGGGCTACTCTAGAATTCAGAATATATTGGATCTGTTTTCTCATTGTGGTTCCAATGATGTACTGGTGTGCCATCAGCTTAAGTTCTGAAGGTACTGTTAACTATCCACGTTTTGAAAGATTATTAAGTAAAGGGTGGATGTTTGGTAGAAAAGTTGATAACAGTGACTCCCAGTACAGATTCTTCAGAGATAACTTCTTTCTACTCGGGGGTGTCATGTTGGGCCATGTCTTGTTGAGAAAGGGTGTCAGTTTGGTCCTACCAAACTTGAAGAGAAACCAATTCGACTTAGGGTTTGGTTTGATCTTCCTTATCGTTGTTCACGGGGTGAACGCTGTCAAAGTTTTGTTTCATGCTATGATTATGTTCTCCATCACCAGATTAGCAAAGAACAACTATAAACTTACCCAGGTGCTACTATGGACTTATGGTGTCGGGTCTCTATTCCTCAATGATAAATACCGTGACATCCGTTTCGCCAGTGCCATTCATCCTTCTTTATCCTTCCTTGATCCAGGGTTCAGAGGCATCGTCGCTCGTTGGGATGTCTTTTACAACTTCACATTATTGCGATGTCTATCTTTCAACCTGGATTTCTTGTCAAGATACACTGACTTACAACATTTGCAAACCAAGAAAGATGAAGAAATGAAACCTATGTCCCCTTTACCTTCCAATGCCAACTTATCTGCCAATGATTTGATCTTAGAAGAAAGGGATAGAATGAACGCCAATCTAGATATCAATGTCTACTCTCCTACGAACTACATTTCCTATTTGACTTATGCTCCATTATTCATTGCTGGTCCAGTTCTTACATTCAATGATTTCTACATCCAATCCTTGAAGCCTTTACCATCCATCAACTTGAGGAGAAATTTGACTTATGCCGCCAGGTTCTTATTCTGTGTCCTAGTCATGGAATTCTTATTACACTTCATTTACGTTGTTGCCATCTCCAAAACCAAAGCCTGGGTCAATGACACTCCATTTGAGATCTCTATGATTGGTCTTTTCAACTTGAACATCATCTGGTTAAAACTATTGATCCCATGGAGATTTTTCAGATTATGGTCCTTGTTAGACGGTATTGATCCACCTGAAAACATGATCAGATGTATGGATAACAACTACTCTGCTTTGTCCTTCTGGAAGGGCTGGCACCGCAGTTTCAATAAATGGGTTGTCAAGTATGTCTACATCCCATTAGGTGGTTCCGGGAACAGAATTGCCGCTTCCTTGGCCGTCTTCACCTTCGTTGCTGTTTGGCATGATATTGAACTGAAGTTGTTGATTTGGGGTTGGTTGGTTGTTTTGTTCTTACTTCCAGAGTTCTTCCTCTCAACTTACTTCAGAAAGAACTTCAGTGGTGAATGGTGGTATCGTCATATTTGTGCTGTTGGGGGTGTTACTAACATTTGGTTAATGATGATTGCCAACTTATACGGCTTCTGTCTCGGTAACGATGGTACATCTGCTTTATTAAGTGAAATGTTCTTGACTTTTGATGGTTTGAAATTCTTCGTCATCGCCAACATTGCTTTGTTTATCGCTGTTCAAGTCATGTTTGAATTACGTGAAGATGAAAAGAGACGTGGTATTGATGTCAAGTGCTAAATGTTTAGTTCTTTTTCTGTTTATTAAACTCATGGTATGATCTCTTATATTCACCTGGACTGACAAATTTTGTACCTTTCTTCCGCTTAACACCCCATAAGCCTCGTTTATGATACTTTGCCAGCGTTTCCAAGTTCTGAAATGTGTCTAATTGACCACCAAACTCACCTGAGGATTTACCTTCATAAACAACACCGATCCCATACTTGACCATCTCAAGGGATACGTCTCTTTTGGCTAGCCCCAACCAATCATATACTATCACTTTCCCCACGACTCTGCCGTATTGGTCAATTCTGAAAGGGGTAACACTTACACCTCTCCCCAAAATTCGTTGTCGTAACCATATCAAAGCTTCTTCAGAGTAAGGCTGAGCTGGCTTTCCAAAGTGGGATCTTTCAGGTGCATCAACACCATAAAGCCTGACTGGTATGGTCTTACCTTTCAATCCTCTGGTGTTCGTAAGTGGAGCATCTCGTAGCCAACCCCAACCGCCTAGAACACCGTACGGTGTATGGTAAAGATGGAAGTTATCACCATCACCAACAGAGATAACCTTGCCATATAGCGAGTTCTTGCTGTTGAAGTATGAATGTGGAATGGCATGTGGTGATTTGATGGGTTGTAAGTGGCGGTAAAGGCGATATGAAAGGAGAGTTGAAGCCGTAAGAAGTGTGGACAGAAGAAGTATTTCGGTAGTTGCCAGGTTGGGCCTCTGTTGTTGGTCTTTTTCTTTGGTCATTTCCTTTGAGTTTGGACTATCTCATCTAAAGCATTGGAGGATATATGGAGTAATAGGCCTATCTTTTCTGGTTGTTGTTGGAGGTTCAGTTGGCGATTCTTTGCTTTTTATGTTTGTTTACTTTTCGTCGAATCCGCAAGGTGGCCGTCATAAAGAACAGCCGACGCGCCAATGTTAATGATACTCACACCATCTACAGAACTACAGAATGACATTTTTCAGATGACTGAGGAGATTCAGAAGTGTGCATAATAACCTGTATAATCATAAACATTCTCAAGCTCAGACTCCTGTTTGGTTCTGTTTCTGTTCAAATAAATCTAAAGTCAAAGCAGCCAAGAAGCAAGGAATCTCGCCTTTACCCCTCACCCAGAAATCGATATGTTCATTGCAGGTATCTTGGAACGACTTCCTGTTCGTATCTTTCTCTTGACTTGTTGATGTCTTCAACGTGTTCTCTATTAAATCCAATGTAATGAACTGGTCTGGTGCGAATTTGGAATAGAGTTTAATCTTTGATGAACTGATGAATTCTAGTTTGTAGCCCAAGGTCTTGTAGAACAATTCGATCATTTCGAGAGATTTCGATTGGAAAACTTGGCTCAGACGCAGTGACTTCTTTGTTAAGTTGTCTATTGTTGTTTGTAATTGATCGTTTTCAAACTTCTGAGAATCGTAGACTGCCTTTGGAACAACATCGCCGTCTTGGAGTTTTGTTGATCTCAAAGCTTCATTTTCCTTTTGCAATAGATCAAGCTGTTGCTTCTTAACAAATTGGTCTTGAGCTAATGGATTGTTTCTCAATTGAACAACACGGTATGTCTTCTGTTTTTGTTGTAGTTTCTCCAAGTTTTCCAGCTTCTTAAGTAAGATGACATTCTCGTTGTTAATTTTGGTATACTTGTTGGTCAATTCAAATAGCTCTTCTTTGAGTTTATCGTTGGAAAGTTGGATGGATCTTGTGGTATCTTCGTTGAAAGAATTGTCTAAACGTTGACGTTTGTTTGACAGTTCGGTCGTTTCTGATTGAAGTTTATCAAACTTGGCCTTGTAATCTTTTAGTAATTGTTCCAAAGACTTGATGTAGTTATCCTTGTCATTTTCATTGACTTGTAATTCATCAGTTAATTCAGTAAGTTGCGTTCTTAAAATTTTGGACTCTTCAAATGACAAGTCTCTTTGTAATTCAAGCTCCTTGTTAAATTTGGTTAAATTGACATTCTTAATTTCCAATTCAGAGATTGTTTGTGAGGCTTGAACTTGGCTGATGAGAGTTTCGTTATAACGGTTGTTTAGTTGTTTAAATTCTGCCCTGATATTGTTGAAGTTATTCTGTAACAGGTCGTAATCGTCTTTGTTGGCCTTCAACTTCTTCAAAGCTTCTTCAATACCTTCTTTGGATTCTTCACCAAGATACAATTTGAAATTTTCTAATTGGGTTGATATCTCTGCATTTTCCAAAGATAACTCGTTATTAGTATCACCCAATTCCAAAGACTTCTTCAACTTGTTGGCTAATTCCATGTTTTCAGCCTTCAAGATCACAGAGTTTTGCTTATTCAAGTTCAGTTGTTTAATTTGTTCTGCTTGTTGGAGGTTCTTGCGCTCAAGGTCTTTGATGTATTGGACTTGATCTGATAATTGCGATTTGATCAATGTATATTCTTCATCGGTGTGAGATGTTGATTTCTGGTTTTGTTGGAGTTTGGTAAGCTCTGATATCTGTGCTGTTAGTTGGGTCCTCAATGAGTTCATTTCGTGATCTTTGGCTTGATTGGAGTGATGAAGTTTTTGTAACTCCGAAGTGAGTTCATTCTCCCTAAACCTCTGGTCAATCTCCCATTTCTGCTTACCAGAAAGCAAGGATTTATTCTGCACCTGAAGCTCTTCGTAACCACGTCTATATCTCTCCAGCTGTGTTCTAAGCTCCTTAATCGTTTCCTCATTCTTGGATTCCTTGACCTCAAAGTTCTCACTAAGATGTTCAATCTTTCCATTGATATCTTTGTTCAATTGGAACAAATACACGTTGTTAGATGAAATCTCGTCGTATTCTTGGGACTTCAACTCCAACTTCTTCAGCAATTCATTCACTTTGGCTTCTGATTCTAGTTTGGTAACACTGAGTTGGGATCTTAATTCTTTGATTTGAAAGTTCAACGAATGGATCTCTGTCTTCAGCTGGGAGTTGGTGTCATTGGCGGCATTGCTGATCGCGTCAAAGGATAACGGCTTCAACGGCGAAGAACCCATGTTGGTGTTTGAGGATTTAGGAGCTGGCCTCTCTATAAATGGCGAGGATTCCATTGTGTGGTATAATATGAGGGGGTGTAAATCTTGTTCAGCAGAAAGTCGGTGGTGGCTGGTGTCCGGTGGCTCCATGGTGTGTATCTTTCTTTGTTTTGATTTGGCGTTTTTTCGCAGCTGGAACGGAGCTTTTCAGATTTTGAAAAAACGGATGGCAAAGGAAATTTGGATTCTAACGGCAAACAGCTGCAGCTAAGCAAAATCAAGGTTTGATTCAAACACAACATCATACACATACATAATGTCCAAGGTGTAAGTGAATGGCTAATATATGGCTGTCAGTGGCACCTAAATAAGCTCAAAGCAAAACTTAAGGTTGGTGATTTCATTGATGTAACTCACTAGACCCTTGCAAGTCTCCTTGTTCTTCTTTGATCAAAGAAAATCGCCTTCATTTTTAGTTGAATTTTGACTAACACCTCGTAAACCTTCAGTCCAAGAAGTTTTAGATTACTAGAAGAATTAGAAAAAGGCGAAAAGGGTAGTGGTCCAGATTTCTGCTCATACGGTCTTTCCAACTCTGACGACTCCACTTTAACCGACTGGAATGGCACCATTCTTGGTCCGCCTCACAGCTCCTACGAAAACAGAATATACGGTCTTTCTATCACATGTGGTCCACAATATCCAGATGCTGCTCCAATTGTCAAATTCCAAACCAAGATAAACTTACCTTTTGTTGATCAAAGCAATGGTGCCATTGACACCAAAGTTTTCAAGTTGCTAGGTGAGGAATGGAAAAGAAGCGTCACTATTGAGAAGATTTTGACTGACTTGAGAAAGGAAATGAGCAGTCCTGGTAATAAGAAGTTGCCCCAACCTGCTGAAGGTGCCACTTATGATTAAACTTATGGCTGAATTGTACCTAGCTTGAAGGTTAGGGTCCATTTGCATTGATTGCTACATTTTCATGAGTGCTTTTTAATGAGATGATGTTTGTATGATTAATCATTATTGAGTAATGAACTGTGACTTCACTAGCTGTCTTGGGTAATGTAGACAATATTGTAGGGCCATGTTGAGAATTGGAACTCATCTCACCTCTAACACTGTAAACGCTGGTTGGTTACCGAAACTTGCAGTCTACACGAAAGGCCCCCAGGTCACCAGAAATTTCGTATTTTAGGGATTATGTAATATTTCTGCTTTTGCCTCGGCAAAAGCGCTGTGTCTCTACCTGATCCTCTGTTTCGAAAGTCAGATTTTTCGAGTTCGGCAAAAATTTGACAATCTGGGGCTTATGTAATCGAAGAGATCCCAACCCTTGAAATTTTTGAATTTCTCGACATGCGTAATCATGCGGAGAGCAAAAAAATTGAAAAACTAGGACAACATCAAAAAAAGCGACATGCGGGTTGGTGCATGGGCTAGTTTTATTTTTTTCTTCTTGGTTTTCATCTCGACAAGACATGTGGTTTGATGCGAGACCCAAAAGTAATGTACTGTCCTTATTATTTTTCAGGACTTGGACAGCAAAAGCCTACTGAAATCTTCAGCTGAAAGGGCTGTAACTGTACACTTTGGAAGATTATAGCATATTCATTATTAGGGTGCTAGAATCTCAAGAAAGCTTTCCCTTCTAGTGCTTCAACTTGATGTTTATCAAACAAGTTATTGGTTGCTGGTTGAGATATTTACGGGTCGCTAGATTATTCTCCGAGGCGTCCTGGATAGATCAAGGTTTCAAGACTTGAAAAATTCATAACACGGTAATTAATTTTATAAAAGAAACTATTTTTGTATCAATCACCTTCTAATCTTACAAGTTACTAAATAATGTAGGTTTAAGTTTGAATTACAAGTTTTTGAAAATTGGGTAAATATAAAGTGAAATTTTTACAAGAAAAATTAAAGTCAGAGATTTGCTAAGTCATTTATTTTAAAGATTCTTTTTCTGGGCGCATGTTAAAACGAGGAAATCTAAGCTTCTGTTCATCTTCTTACTTCCCTCATTGGATCAAAAACTAATAACTAGAACATCAGCGTTTCTTAGAAGCTAATGATCATTTGTTTTCGTATTTGTGTTTGCGTCACTGTTTGTCTAATTTGGCATTTGTTTTACGAACGTTTTGGTATAATCTACTCTAGGGTTTGTGTGACGAACGCTTTCGTGTAATCTAATTTAGCGCTTCTGTCATAAACGTTTCTTTGTGATCCACTTCAGCCTTTGAGTCACTGCTTTACTGCTTGTGCCGCAATCGTTTTGTGTCACCGCCTTGATGTTTCTGTCGCCATCGTTTTTGTGTAATCCGCTTTTAGCGTTTGTGTCACCATCGTTTTTGCGTCACTTTCTTTGTGCTTCTGATTTCGTCCAATTATCTAATTCAAAACAGGTTCATTGTTTTAAGGTGTTCTATTGAAGTTGGATCT
>JAKVQS010000022.1:0-25497 GCA_030462955.1 Waltiozyma solani
CCCGGTCCACCATGCGACAAACGGAGATTCTAGCCACTAAACTATCTCGGATTTTTGTTGGTTTTCTTCGTCTCTTGTTTCCCACGATGCGGCATAGCTCTTATCAATTTTGTCTGCTTTCTGTGTTACCAAAGGACTACAAAGGAATTCTCCTATTTGATTATCAGAGTCTTATACAAGAATCTGTTGAAGCACTGAGTGAATACAAACGAGTTCAAACGCGTCAACTTTGTGAGTCGCGATGTCCCGCGCAAATATACGTCATTTTGCAGCCGTTTTGGTATTAAGTATAATGAAAAATTAGGGCAACTTTTCCTGATTTTTGATCAAATTACATGTTTCTTTGATTCTATCGCCCCTTCTCTTTCTCTAAAACTCAATATGTAATGAATTAATCTCTCTTTAATTACGATCATTATTTTAAAGTCTCCAAAAAAATTTACATTCTTTAAAATCATATGAGTAGAATTACAAGGTAAAAAAATGAGTTAAAAAGATTATCCATGAATTTTTTAATCAAAAATTGTAAACCATAGAATTTAATATTTTCAGCTTTCCCTTCCATGAAATACATCTGGAAATTTTAGCAATTTAATGTATTAAATACAAGCTTCTGTCATTTAATTTCCTTAAAAATTGATTCACAGTGTGCACTAAGCTTCAATAGATGATTTCAAATAGTTTTGGAATTTGTATGGTCGTACCCATGGCTGACCTGAACTAATATTGGGACAAACACGAGGTGCTGGTATAGCGTACCCAAATCAAGGGCTAGGTGCAACCAAGTCGGTCATTTGGGAACACTAGAATACTCAGTTAAGTACACTTGAACTATTACTCAGGTAAAACGACCGTAATTGGCACATTTTAAAACATAACTTCCAAAATCTAGTTTCTGAGTTTATTCCCTGACCGACTAACTGTGCAACACAAGATTCACATTGATTGGCCTCTAAGTAATTACGATCTGCGATATCATAGATTTATAGCTAGATCCTTAAGTTCTCATTATAACATAGAACCACCAACCTCATTCAATCTTGGTTGCTGTGTCACTTTCGCAGCAAATTGTATTTGTTTATGTGTTTCCACAATGCTGTTACTTATTGACGACCTTTTGTTAATGACTATAAATCCAAAATGTTTTAGAGAAGTCAAACTTTGTAGATCAACTGATTTGTCGACATGTCTGTATTAATTGGAACTACGTGCTTTGTTTGTTTACATTTCACAAAACCTCCAGCAAAAACAAAACAAAAATAAGAGACTTGTAAAGCTGTTACTATAACTGGTATTGAAATGGCTACATCAAAAGGATCAAGTTTGCAGGTTTTCGGGACATATCATAAGGTTAGACCTACAGGTTAGTAGAAGTTGCATGAATTTCTACAGCGTCACCAATGATATTTAATCATTGATATTTGATTAGCTTGGTTTCAATTTTAATTGTTATTTTAATATACAAACGGATCTATTATCACATTATCAATCATCTCTCTTAAACCAAACCTTCAAGAACAGTTTCAGAAAATTCCTCGCTATCGGACTTAACAATAGCCTTGATAGTAACACCATTCTTAGCAGACTTGACAAACTTGACTAAGACACCAACACGTTCACCAGTTATAGCCTTACCAAATAACTTCAAAGCATGAGAAGTTTCGTTGATGACCATTTTACCTTCGATAGGGAATAAGTTCAGTTGTTCAATCAATTGGTCAATGACATCTTGGATAGAGTTGGCATCTAATTGATAAGTACCAGTAGCTTCACCTTGTAATTCATCAGCGAAGATCAAGTCGAAGTTACCAATCATAGATGGGATGATGAAGTCACCTGGAGTCAAGGATAATTCTTCAATTGGGTATTCATCTTCGAAACCTTGGTCATCTAATGCTTCAAAGGTCTTAGCATCGCATTCCTTAGAAGTGAAAGATAAAGTGTTGGTGAATGTGGTGAGCTCAATGGCTTGTGGTCTAATGAAGGAAACGTAGATGGTGCCTTGAGCGTGTGGGAGTAATTTGTCGATGGAGAGAATGAATTCTTCTTCGAATTGGTCGTTTTCTGGTTGTGAAATAACAGAGACCAACTCCAGTAAGTTGTCATCTAAGGTGTTTTCAACGTTGAATTGTAAGACTAAGTGTTCTTGGAAGACGTGTTTAATAGCCGTGATGACGAATTCAGTTTCCTTATCAGTTAACTCAATAACAGAGGATGTATGCAAGACAGAGCCATAGTTTTGGAATTCAGCAATAGAAGATAATTCTTGAACGTACTGTTGTTTGAGCAAATCAGCGTTTTGAGAGTTTTCCAATTGAGTGTTCTTGACATCACCATGGGACTTACCAGCAGATTTGTGTTCTGGTTCCCTGACAACATTGTCCAATTTTGAGGTCTTTTGTTTCAATTCAATAACCTTCAATTCATCCTCAGAGATCTTTGGAATTTCACTGATGTCGAAAGGTTGGACGAAGTTTTCTTGACCCTTGGATAAGTAGTTGGATAATTTGTGCTCCAAGTTGGCTAAATCGTAAGAGTAGTTTGGCTTGGTTAATTGGATGACTTCTTCCTTGTTGGATTCTAATTGTTCTAGGAACTTCAAAGAGATGATAGCACGATCTCTGACTTCATCATCGGTGTCGTTGACAATTCTCTTTAATAAGATTTGAATGGATTTGTTGATTTCGGCATCGTCGATTAAAGCAAATTTGGAAAGAGCGACAACAGCAGCAGATCTGATAATGGAATTTTCTAAGACAACACGGTTGTAAATATGACGAATGTATAAGGTTGGGTTGCTAGTCTTTGGACCTTCATTACCTAAGACGTTCAAGATTCTGACAGATAATTCGGTGAATTCACAATCTTCGATAAATTCACATAAGTTTTCCAAGGCTAAATCTCTGGATTCTGGAACAAAGTGGATCAAATCAAACAAAGCTTCAACAATGGCATTCTTGAATTCAAAACCACCTTCATCGTTTAAAATGTCAATGAGGAACGTTAACATGGATTGGTAGTTCTTTGGGAATTTCAAAGACAAAGTCTTGATGGCGTCAATGATAATAATCTTGAATTCGTCAGAGATATCGTTGATAAATTTGGAAATAACCTTAATCAATCTTTCAATGTTTTCAGAAGAACCAGTCTTCAATAAGGTGGTGATAGCATAAGTGGCAACACCTCTGTTTGGATCAGTGATCAAAGATTCTAATTCAGTGTTAACGCTAACAATCTTTTCTGGGTTCTTCAAGGAGATTCTGTTCAAGATTCTAACAGCAGCAAATCTGGAGACAGTCTTAGAGGAACCTAACAAGAATTGCAATCTTAACAAAGCAGCGTTGAATTGTTCGTTGGTGACTGGTAAGGAAACAATAACCTTGATCGCTTCCAAGTTGATGTTGTGGTGTCTGTCGTTTAACCAGTCTTGTAATAATGGGAAGAAGGTGGAAATCAAAGAGTGGTC
Source organism: Waltiozyma solani (assembly GCA_030462955.1). Classification (NCBI taxonomy): domain Eukaryota; kingdom Fungi; phylum Ascomycota; class Saccharomycetes; order Phaffomycetales; family Wickerhamomycetaceae; genus Waltiozyma; species Waltiozyma solani. The sequence goes on from JAKVQS010000022.1 coordinate 3,467, forward strand.
ATTGATTAAGATTTCGTTAACGTAACGGATCAATTGGGTGATGGCCAATGGGTTTCTTAAGCTCTTGGAGAATTGTTGGATAATCTTTCTCAAAGCAATCTTGTCGTGGTTTCTCAATTCATATAGTAAACCTAAGGCGTGGTATTGGGTGATCAAAGAGTCATTGACAAAGCCTTGAACGGTTTGAGGGTATGATTTGACGGCTAAGACAGCTTCTTGAGTTTCGTTGGTCCATCTCTTGACAACATCCTTGGAGACATCTAATAAGTGGTAAGAAGCAACCAAGGCAGCTGAGGAAACAGATGGATGTTTGTCAACAATGGCAGTCTTCATTAATCTTTCAGTGGCATGGACAGTGGAGCCATCTAAGATTCTAGCAAGGGTTCTGATTGCGTTTGGTCTGTAAATAACATCACCATTTTGAACATCCTTCATGATGGAAGAAGTGACCATTAAGATATCATCAGAGATTGGAGCTAATTCTTTGATAGCCAAGTAGACAATTTGTCTCAAGCTGGAATCTTTATGTTGGAACAATTTGGAAATTGAGAAGAATAAAGTGGTGGCTTCTTGTCTTGGGAAAGTTTCACCATTGTAAAGCAATCTCAATAATTTAGCGATCAAAGCACGGGATTTTTTAGCATCAACTGGTGAGGCATTGAAGGTGCTTAAACAGTCTTGGAAGACAGTCATCTTATCTGGCAAGGAGCCAGACTCGATGTCTTCAAATTTCTTATATGTGTGTGTAGACATCTTTCTTTAGCAATAGCTTTGTTTATATCTAGATCTTGAGGTTTTGATTGATGATGGAAGATGGAAACAATAGCAGAGACAATCAGACAGGTTATTCAGATGTATCTGTGGTGATAAAAATGAGGTCCAGTTGCAATTGAATGGGAAAGATGAGCCAATTGGTTGTTGAATTAGTGTCTTTTGGCGTGTCGTGTTTTGACGTGGCCATTGGGCGTTTTGATTTGGCCGCCGTCGTCCTTTTCCACGCGAGTTCGCACCAAGTTTCGAAAAACGGATCAAGGTCGGAATTCAAATGCTGTCAGTCGGAATTCAAAAGTTTGTTCAATTACGGCGAAAGCAATCACATGACCAAGCATAGCGTCCCGGAATTTGAATCTTGGGTTTTTTTCCAGGCGTTGATTGGATTGACCTGTGGTTTTCAACAAAGAGAATTATAGGGTGAATTCAGGGCAGCATTAAAGCACTTCAATTCTCCACTAAACAACCCAACAATGACTGCTAGAAAGTTTTACCAAGACGAAGAAGCTGTCACTCCACTACCAGGTACCACCATTACCGCTACTGATGTTGAAATTGAAGCCTTAGGTCCAAACAAATTGATTAATGGTTCCTCCATTAGATCCCCAACCTTCCTTGAAGTTCACATAGGATTAGCAAGAAAATCTCTTGAAAACCTCATAAAAAACTCTGCTAATATCGTCGATAACTGGGCTGGTGCTTTCCACAGAAAAGAAGAATCATTTACCAACACTGTTACTAGCTTGCACAACGCTGAAGAAGAGCTCTTCCCAGGAAGTTTGTACGTTTTGATCGGGGCCTTATCTGGTACCATTCTTACAAGACGTTCCAACATTGTCTTCAAGGCTGTTGCTCCGTTAGCTTTAGGTCTAGTTGCTTTCAAATACACCTTACCAAAGACTTTCAACAACTACGCTTTCTTCGCCCACGACCTGGAATCTCAAAACTTACCACAACTAACCCAAAAGCAAGATTCTTTCATTAAGCACGTTGATGAAATTACCCACAAGACTGAAAATGAAGTTATCAAGGCTACCAAATCTGTTGAATCTTGGACTGATGGATTCAAGACTTCCTTCAAGAAATTTACTGGTTTAAAGCTTGACGATGACGTTACCAAAGAATAAGATGCGATTGATGTGCCATGAAGGAATGATGTGTAATATTTTTATGTAAATTAGGATCTTGAGTATATATTCTGAATACAAGTTATACTGGTGTTATGGTTTCTCTTGTTCTACATGGAATTGAGACGTAGCAGCTGGCTTTGTTTACTTTTCACTGCCGCTGCGACCTTAAGTTCTCCAACATCCCCAAATTCGCAAAACCCCAGACAGATCGTTGATTTTACAGCCAATCTCAGTCTATGGATTTGCCACAAAAAGATCAGCCGCCTTCAGGTTAAACCAACCTTAACCACCTACAATGAGTGTATGATCAGACCATGAGAGAGGATCATCACAATCAACTCGTAGGGCTCAGCCAACATTTCAAAACGTCTTAAGAGGCAATTGGATGAACCATCAGTAGGTTATCATTCATGGAACTGTCCAAGCAAACATTTGAAAAACAATACTAACTGCCTTCAAAGGATTGAAATTACTCCTTCTAGTGGTATCTCCTCTAGGGGGTACGATATTAGCCAATCAACACCTGGAAGCTCTTCTGGCTTTCAGATAACAAGTGGCCAGAACTCTGGTTTAGATTACAATGACGATGTACAATCTTCGATAGTATTGCAAGGCCCACCAGGTACTGCCATGACAAGGAATGGTATTGATATCTATAGTCCCCTATCAGGGTCCAACAAATTGAGTGGTGTTATTGGGTCATCATCGCTAATACAACCTACTGTTTCTTCATTCTTTCATAAGTTTGGTCAAAACTCACAGTCCAATTCACAAACGATCACTGCAAGAATAAACAAAGTTATCAAAACTCAAAGGAAGCTCATCAGACAACAGCAAGATTTGGCGAAGGAGATCAGCTCTTGGTGTAATGTTTTGCCAAATGAAGATTCGAAGAGCTTTATGGAGAATTTCATCAGAATTTTGGAAAATCAGTCAGAAATTACAGAAAGTTTCATAAAAAGAGAGCAAACGATCAATGTCCAATTGAGTAATGTGGACAAGAGAGAAAGAAGATCCAACGAATTGAAACTGAAGAGAAACAAGATGTTGATCAAGCTTAGAGAGTACGAAAATAGACTTGGCGACAACCCCGTAACTACATTGATCAGAGAGAACTTGGATGAATTAGATTGCTCTGTTGATATTGTTGAAGATCAATTCGTTAACAGTATTAACTTTGGCTTGAGACAATCTATTGTTGAATACAGTGTGGTGTTACAAGAGACTGGTACTTCATTTAGAGAGTTATCAGAAGAATTTATTGAAAGGTTTCATTTAGGCCCTAGTCTCAGCAACAAAGAAAATATAAACAGTGGGAGCAAAAATCTCCATAGATTGATCGTGGAGCATAACTTGAGCAACTCAATACAGAAGAGGCCAATTAAATCTTCAAGTGGAAACAGTTTCATGGGTGTTAATGGCCAGCCTAAATATGTTGCTATTTCTCCAAACCAGATTGGGAAAGTCTTTGAAAACAAATTCGATCAGCTTAATATCTCTCTTAACCCCGGAAGGACCAGCCCTAGTGTCAAAAACTCATCTAAATCAAGCAAAGCGATTGATGGAATGTCTAGCCCTACACATAGTACTGATGGTATCGATGACATTGATGACGATCCACCTATCAAGCCATTGAACACAATCAAGGCAAACCCAACTGTTCTTCTGATAAAAGAAGAAGAACTACAATCTGTTTCTCCAAACCCACTGCTACAACAAGTTGGTCCACCGCAAATACAAACCCGAATGACAGCATTAGGAAGTGAAGTACTCAATTACAAGAAAGAGCTTCTAAAATTGCAGCAAGACTACAAGAATCTTTGTATCCAATATCAACAGCAACAGACCGAGATGCAAGAGGATCAGATACAGATTCAGCTGCTGTTACAAATACAACAACAAGAACAGGTTGCAGCACTGGAAGCAAAATGCCACCAACACCAAAGTGTGACTACAACGACGCATGATCACCATGAATATGGTTTCAACAATCTTATGAACACTTTCAATACACCAGGATCATTAGCTTTACGGCCCAGCTCTCAAGTTAGCAATGTGAACCACGAATGGAACAATACATGATATAGGATATATGAGAGGACACTGTATTCTGCTTTCTTCAAACCCGATACCCTTCTCAGATAAGCATCAACACTTCTCAAGCTAAAGTTGGTGATTAAGTTTGTTGAGGCTCATCTTTGACTTCTTTCGGTAAACAAAGTGCAGATGTAATTATTCAAAGTTATTAATTTCTCTGCTGGACATCTCGAGATATTAGGGATGAGTAAACTCAGAGACACCATCAGCAAAAGATAAAGTCACTAGATTGATATCGTTAATCACTGGTACTATGAAATCCTTCAAAGCATAGCTATGACGATGTTGATAAACATAATCTGCTAGAAAGATAGTGTTATTTGGCTGAGTATAGCGGTGAATTTAGAAATTTTGTGCGTTTAAACCATGTTGCTGATCAAATACTTTATCCAGTTCGTATATCAATTAACTATCCAACTCATGTTATGACACAGGGAGACTCAGTGGCATCAGGGCGATTAATAGATCCTTATTAAAACAATCCTTCACCTGTTACAGCAATCCGCTCACCCATAATCAAATATGTCGTTTTTATCTATGACACCAATTGAAGGTCAGGATCTACAACTTGAAATGCGCCATCCTTTAAACAATTTAGTAAGAAAATAAATAATGATTTTTTTAGAGACTCTTCAGTCATATGATACAAAGTCTATCAAAAACGTGTACCAATGAAACTAAAATTCAAATAAAGAAAAAACGAAAACCGAAATGAAAACAAAAACCATGAAATCCATAAGCCATAACCAATTAGCTGAAATCAGCGAGCGAAAAAACCAGCATTACCTTCATCATCAGCTCTTAACACAAACTTCCTTGTGGTACCGTTAGGAGAGCCCTTTTCAACATTTCCGAGATCAGAGCTTAATCTAGTGAAGTCTGATTCAGTCCAGTTTTGGTGTTTTTGAGCACTTTCAATCATCAAAGAATCTTGATCGTTTGGCGAAGAATTACCACTTGTAGTGGTAGAACCTTCTTCTTGTTCAATGAATGGTGAGCTCGGAAAGTTAGAGACTTTCTTCTTCTCAGCTTTGGAAGCGGATGAAGTGCTCAGCATTGGTTGAGGAGTAGCCTTTTCTGGTGATTCTTCAATTGGTAAGGTATTACACGTAGCTACATCTCTTGGGGTATCAGCCATTTGGTTCATAACTGATGGAGTGTCTTTGGTCAAAGAGGAAAGATCATGGAAGATATCCGGAATCATCCAATCACTTGGTGAGTTCGTGTTGGCATTATTGTGGTGAGTGGAAATTAACAGATTAGACGGACTTGTGGAAGTGTTGGTTGGGAATTCACTAAAGGATCTAACCAACATCTTTTCGAAAGAGGTTTCGTCATTGTATTTCTTCAATTGAACTGAAGCGGGTGGATTGTTTTCCTTGTTATCTGGCCTAGCCTTTGATGGTTTGAAGTTTGGATGTCTGAATTGTGATTGGTCATCTTTGGCTGGCAATGGATCGATATCGGTTAATGGGCCAATTTGGAAGTCCAAGTCACTGTGATTCATAATACCATCAAATTCACTTAAAGGATCTGAGGAATTAATAAATGGATTGTTGATACCCAAATCAGCATCATTAGTGTTTGATAATTGTTGAGGCTGTTGTTGATTTTGCTGACTCAAGATCTTCTTGTCATCAACTGGAGTCAAGACTTGTGGAGGAGAGCTTGATGGGATAGCTGAAGAAGATTCACCATTCTTTCTATCAGTCTTTTGCTTCTTCTTTTGTCTCAGCTGGATGGTCTTACCTGCTGGTCTCATTTCACCTGTTTGTTTGAGGTAGACAAAGCATTGCCCACATAGAAGAGATTCATCGTGGATTTCGTCACCTGGGAAATATCTCCATTCTTTGTTATCAACAATTTTACAGTTAGAACAGAAAGCTGGTTGCTCTTTGTTAGATTCAGGTATGGTAGGTGATGACTTAGCCTTAACTGGTTTCTTTTTAATGACTGGTTGACTGGTCTTAGCTGGTGCTTGGGTAGGAGCATGAGCAGAAGTTGAAGTATGAAGGAAAGTAGCAGTTGGTGGCAGTTGATGTTGTTGTGGAGGTGGTTGCTGAGTATGAAGCGGAGCAGGCTGCATTTGCTGAGGCTTAGGTTGGAAACTTGGGAAACGGCTGTTCACATCTTCGTAAATAACAGACCCAGATCTAGCTAGAGCATTTTGTTTATCAGCCAAGAAAATCTTCTTAGCAATGGACTCATGTGGATAATTAGAAAGAATGTTTCTTGGTTGGCTGTATTGTGGTGGGTATTGCTGTTCAAAGACTGGTAATGATTGTGTTCTAACAGCCTTTCGAGCTGGGGCAGAATTTAACTTTCTTTGAGGTTTCTGTGGTTGAGCGAAACCTTCATCAGGGTTATCTTGTGAATATGGTCTTTTGTAGCCAGAATTTTGTTGTTGCTGCGGCTGTGGAAGCTGATGGAATTGTTGTGTTTGTGGTTGCAGTGGCAATGGTTGATACTGAAGTTGAGATTGAGCTTGGAGTTGTTGAGATTGAGCATTGGAAGAACGACGTGAAGATGGAGCCCTTCTGGCAGAAGCTTTCTTTGGCTTCTCCTGGTGTTTGTTGACAACTTCAACGGGAGCAGGTTGTTGGCTAGCAACAGGAGCTTCTTCCTTAGGAGCTTGGCTAACCCTCTTAACTCTAACCAATTTGACCTTGATTTCTAAAGTTTCCTTGCTACTTTTGTTACCCAACAAAGAAGCGAAATTGGTGCAAACCCTACCAGGAATTAAGTTTTCTTCAATATTGTTGTGGAAGATCTTGGAAACCAAACCATGGCCAACGAAAGGTTCATCTTCTTCAGAAACATCTTTAACGTACACCGAGTAATCAATGGTGAAGTCGTCAAAGATTTCAGGAGACGCGGTAACAATTGGACCTAGGGCATCTCTAATGGGTATCACTCCCAATTGCATCAAAGTATTCTGGCCTGGTATCACGACTCTTGCTGTTTTAACTGGATGGAAAGCTGTAGATCTTGCAAGAAAATTATTGTCATCCAAGCTGTACAATACTTTAACTGTTTATAATATTGTTAGTAATCTTAGTTCGTTTGTTTACTTTGATCTCAAAGGGCATAAGAGGCGCACTTACGTTGCATTTGCTTGGTTTCATATATGTCATTATTGTGCACCATAGGCATCTCAGGCAAAGAAGGCATAGGGTAGGCACGCATGATGGAGTTATTGGATGGCTGAAGGATGGTTGCTGTTGTGGTTGCTGTTACTGTTGCTTTGGTGGTTTGTTTGGCTGTAAAATTTTCTGAAAATCGATTATCCAAACAAACGAATTTGGTGCTGTGTTGTGAAGAGGTGAAAGTTGAAGTAAACGGATATGATGAAGTGCAATGTGTATGTTGTGATAGCAGTTGGTAGTGTAATGGCGTATTTCGTGAGGATGCTAAGAAGTGAAGTTAAGTGAAGTGGGGTGAGGGGAAGTTATAAAATCCTTGAAGTTGTAAGAGAGTGAAGGAAGTTGCAGTATTTTTGTTAGATTCACCAGCACCGAGCGGTTTCTGCCATCTAAAACTTGTAGCACCGCGCGTTTTCTGAAAATCTGATGAATTTCCGTGATTTTTCGCGTTTTGTAAACAAACGGATCTTGGTTTTTGCCGCTGGCGTCGCGTCTTGAAATTGGGAAAATCTCGCGTTTCCCGTAGGGCTCCTGGCGCATTGATAAAGATGACTTTGACTTCGTTGTCTTGTTTCTTATCAATCAAGACCGATTTATAGCTAAAATCAAAAAAAATATTATGTCTATAAAAGACTTGTAGACATCCCAGAAGCAATGCTCCTACTAACCCAATTTTATTTGGAGCTGGATTGAAAGGTCCGCCCGGCGCCTTCTTTCAGACACGAAAATCTAGTGAAGTTAAAGGTTCGCTTCAGTGCAAAAACAGGCACATAGATTTCAATTAGAGAGTGATTATTATTGATTGAAGCAATAGCTATAATCAAGACCTTCAAACTTTCAACCTAAAGAGTCTATAAATCTAACAATGTCCTTAAAAACACAGATTTTTAACAGACACGCGGTAAGAAAAGTTCAATCGCATGGGCCGATTCCTGAAAAGGCGCTGTCAAAACAAACGGGCAAAACATTTCAAATTCAAAAAAATTTAGCGAATCTCGTGAGCGCTAGGAATTTCTCTTCGGATGTGAAATCACATGACTACATAACACAATTTCGGGCCTCTTTCCAGCATACGCTTACATAATGGAAATAGTCCCACCAATTGCGGATCTCGGAATGCTGAACCTTCATTCGCTGGAGATGGAAAAGATAAAAAATTCCAAGTCCGAAGTCACTGATCCGCAGGACCTGTAGTGATGCAGGATCAGAATCTTACCCTGAGAAATGGCCCAGCAAGAAGGTCCTTGGTCCATTCCTTTCAGGAGAAGAACCTCATGGAAGGACGTTCTCGATTCATCCAGCCTGGAAACTAATTGAGCTTGTGGATCAGCAAAAGAAGCTGAACAAAAGAGTCCTTCTAAAATGAGGTTTGAATTGACCTGAAAAAGGCTGAAACTAGCGGTCAATTCCATGTCCTAAGTTCCAAAAGAAGAAAACAACCGCCTTTTGTCTAGCCGATAAGTATACATAATTCGGCGTTGATCACGGGCAAAGGAGATGTGTTGGTATTATCACTGACATACTCGTTTTTCGAGGTAGAAGCACTGCTCACAACTCAAGTTCAGATCCGTCACTCCCATTGATCCCTCAACAAGCCGTTCCTCAAGAGCATCAGTCCGCGACTATGACCAAAAAAGGTTATAGGATTAAGGTTCAGAACCTTTGATCTGATTGGTCGTTCGAAATTGAATTAAAATGGTACGGGCTGTTATTCGTTAGATCAGGTTGTGTCTGGAGTAATGTTTGTTCGCATGGAATGAAAATGATCAACTCATTCAAAAGAAAACTGACGATCATCAGCAGAGGTACAGGACAACTGCTAAACTATCAAAGAACAGAAATTTTTGGAGACGATGACGTTGATAACAATCCGATAATAATTATATAATTGTTTTTCTAAAATTCCCATTGATTGCGACGTTAACAACTAACAAATCCTCCCCCCTACATTGAGTCAAAATCCCACTGGGAAATGAGTATTGTTCCGTCTTTTTACAAGTCTTACCTGTATGCTGAATTTGCGGAAGGTCAGCTTTTTATTTTTATCGAATCACATTGAAGGACAAAGCACAAGTCTTTTTTAAACTGTTTTGCCCAGTGGCGGCGGTTCTGGAACGAGTCAACGGTTTAAATTTTTCGGTGACATATGATCAGGTTACGAGTCATCTTTCAGAGAAAGACTAGATCGATGAGGAAAAATTTATCAGTAAGAACATATACAAAAAGTTTAGACTGTGTAGGTATTTGATATAGTAGCAGTTCAATATCTGCCAGACGGCGAGGGGTCTGTTCGCAAAGTTTATCGATTCCATCGGCTCGATCCCGATTCCCGGTGTGGTGGTGATTTCGCGAATGCAAACATAGATGGAAAAGATAAAATTTTTCTCATGCAAGTTGAGCAACACCAGAGATGCAACAAACTGCAGGTTACTTTTACGTGATTGGCTCGAATCTGCTGCTGAAGGGAAACGGCGTCGGGTTTATATAAAGTTGTGGGATTTTGCATAGTTTTTTATCTATTCCATCAGTAGCGAGAAAAAGAACAGAAAAAAGTCAACGAAGTTATTAACGTTGTACCTGATTTGAACTAACGTAGACAAGGGTTGATTAGTGCTCGTTTCTTAGTCTGATACTGCAATTAGCTCCTTCACCTACACATCCGTCCATATTCAGCGCACTATGTCAGTCAACAGAATCACATCGTCGCAGGAGATAATCACTGCTTTACAACCGGTTCCAAATTTCAAATCCAAGAATGAGATTAAAACCTGGATCCACGATATCCTTGATGGACGTGGGATAAACCTTGTTATCGAAAGATCGGACTCTTCCAAGGCTGTTTTCAAATGCAAGAACTTACACAGGAAGCAAAACACACCAAGACCATCTATTTCCTCTGGTGACTTGGAGGACGGCAATAAGAAGAAACGAATGAGAAGCATCCTTGAAGATTCATGCCCTTTCAGGCTAAGAGTGAGCTACTCGGTTAAGAACAAGAACTGGTCTGTTAATATCATCAACGAAGAACACAACCCTGCTTTATGTTCGAACTTCGGGAATCATAATGGTGGCTCTGTCTTTCCTACACCAAACTCTAACATTTCCACTCCAATCGGTACCTCCAATGGTGCTTTAAACAATAGAAAAAGATGCCTTTCCAATGTCTACAACACCCCAAGCCATCTCCATTCACCTCAAGACTCACCTTTAGTCTCCCAAGTCTACGGCACACCAGAATACTCTAACGATATGGCGCAACCATCTCAATCATACTCTAATAAGAGAGGCAAGCTAGCGATGCTGGAAGAGTTCAAAGAACTGGAAGCGGTTCGGTTCCAACACAGCAAGAATAACGTGGCATTTCAGAGAAGTCAACTTGTCAATTTGCAACTCCAGAGTTCGTCTTCCGGCTCTCCACATTCTCCATACCAGCTCCCATCTCAGGAACGCAACACTCCCAAACAACAGCAACAAAAACATCATCATCATCATTATCAGCACCAGCAACAGCAGCAGAGATTCCAGTTGCCTTCACAGTCAGAGTTCAATATCCCAGATGAAATCTTCACAACCAGACAACAACCAATGATGAACCATAACAGTAATGATACCTCACTACTGTTGAACCATCGTCGTACCGAGACCTCGTTATCCGAAGTCCTTGATGAATTCACTGCCAGTGCTGCTGCGCCAATTCATGAAGGTGGTAGCAAGTCTCTGTTAGATTCCTTAGATTTCGAATTGAATTTATTCAATGGAATCAATCGCGATCACGCAATCCAGTCAAGCTATGACTCTCCTACGAACTCCATCCCTATTTCGCCTTTAACCAACCTACCATTAGCTCCCTTCTCTTTGAAATCTCAATCCAATTCAGCGCAACAGTCAGCATCGGCTTGGTCAGCTGCTGATAACAATCAAGTCGACATGCTGTTTGACCAGGATTTGATAATGGAGTTCTTCAGCAATCCAAATCATAACTATGATGAAGATCAAACACTTGCAGGGTTAATAGATACCACAGCCGCTGATGAATTGTTGCTATTACCAAGTCAGAATCAGAGCCATGATCATAGCGTCAGGTTATCCCCGCCTCAGGTTTCTTTGCCTTCCCAGTCTCAACAACTTACGATTAAGCCGACGACGTCTACAGCTTCAGCTTCTAATTCTAATCCAAGATACAGACAAATCCAACCTGCTCCAGCCAAGGCATTATCCTCATATCTTCCAATTCAGCAAAATATTAGCAAGATGAACAGTAGCAAACTAAACAATGGCGGGAATGGTGACGGCGGGCAAGGATATACCACGAGCGATATGGAGGTTTTGGATAAGGCTATGTGGAGTGATAATTTCTTTGGGTGATTGCTTTCTTTAGGATTATTTTAGTCTTGTCATGATTGCTGATTAGTTTGGGTTCTAATCTGGGTAATTATTTAATGGGTTATGAAGTCATGTTTTGATGATTTTTTTATGGTGGATATATGAGATGCAGCTGGACTGTGATTTATTTGTACATATTCTTGTTTTTTGTTTATTCCTTCGTTAGCCTTTGGGTTTATATTCTATTTACGCGTGATTTTGATATTGAATTTATGAATATTCTCTTTATAATATCTTATGAATACGGTACAGTTTCATCAATATATTTTAAGTGCATGTATATTGTTCTCTGTTTGAACAATAAGCTAAATTCAAATTCTTGTCTTTTTTTTTGATCCCAAACTCTTCCGAGAAGGAAGAATATTTCAGCTCTTACGGTTGTCAATGAATAATTTACGTAATTAGATAAAATGATACCGTTATGATATATCAGCAAACCTAAAACTTCCTGAAGTTAAACCCGGCACAGTAAACCCTGGTGACGATCCAGAAAACCAAACTCACAGCTTCAAGCAACCCAGCAAAGAGAATCAAGTAATTATAACCACTACCATCTTTGATAATTGCACCACATAAAGGCAAACTGATTAAATTACCAAAGGAAGAGACAAAGAAAACTGTACCGTAACGTTTCCCGAAATCCTTAGTCTTACCAATTTGCCCGCAGCAAACTGGCGTTAAGGATAAGATCGAACAGGAGAAGAAACCATAAAGGGCAGCAAAGGAGTACATCACAGCTAAGGAACTACCGAAGGGTAGCCACATCGCCAATATGAGAATAGCACAAATAGCAACGGTGAAGCAAAGGACGTTAAAACTGCCCGCGAAATCAGCCACCATATTCGGTAAATAACGACCAAGGATCCCTGAGGCATTATATGTGATTATAACGAGGAAGGCGTCTGATTCGCTGAAGCCTTTGTAAACGACGTAGGAACCCAAGTAGGAAGAACAGGCGATAAGTGAGAATTCAGCAAGGAACACCGAGATCGTTAATGAAGTTAGACGGAAATCAGTGATCAAATGTTGAATCACTAACGAATTCTTCAACTTTTGAATTATAGAAACGCTAATTGTCTTTTTCGACTTAACACGGCGATCTTTGACCAAGTATGTTGAGAGGCAGATCGTCAAGAAACACAACAATGCCAGTAATCTCATAGTCCATTGGAACCCCCATTTAGGAAACAATTGTCTGAACATCAAAGTCCAGAAAACAGCACCGGCACTACCGCCAACTGACACGAAACCTAGAGCAGTCCCACGTTTCTTTTCAAACCAATGAGCAGTGGCGCCTAGGATAGCAGTCAATATAAAACTGGTACCAAAAGCAGTGACAATCCCGAAGGCTAACACGAATTGCCACACGGTATGACAGTTAGCAGTAGCAACTAGCCCACTAGTGAGAAGCACGTTCCCGATAATCAAAGAGGCTCTTGCTCCATTGGAATCGAAAGAAGCACCAGTTAAAATAGCAGCACCTAAGGCGAAGAAGTAATAAACGGAGAAAACCCAACCGATGGCAGTCAAAGACGTGTCAGGAAGGACGTGTGTTTGGATGTAAGTTTGCATTGAACCGACAGAGTTCATCACACCGAGATTACAGCAGGCTGCCAATGAGCCGCCAAGGACTACAAGCCAGGCTTCGAGACCACCGTCAAGGTAATCGTGAATTTCGTCCTCGTCGTCGTCGTCTTCCTGATGTTGTTGCTGTTGCTGTTGATCTTCTTCGTCTTCGATTGCTGATTGATTGGTTGAGTCAGGAAGGGACGAAATAGGTTGAAGTTCATATGTGCGTTGGGTGTCGTATTGATCCTTCTTGAGCTCCCTTTTCTTATCTTTGTAGTATTGCTCTGTGGAGGACATCGGCTGGAGGTTCTCTGCTGTGTTTCTATTGTGTGGGGTCGTGCGGGACATCCGTCTGCTCTGAGATGTGCTCATTTCGTCTTCCTGGTCTCTGATTGATCAATGAAACCAGAAAAGAACACATAGGCAAAGGGGGGGGGGGGTCCTTGTTATCTGTATTTATATGGATCAGAACTTTTTTCAACCTGGCTGCAGTATTGCAAACTAATTGCCGGAGGTCACCAGCTCCTCCGCGGTTTCCCGAACTGGCCAACAGGTCCTAACAAACAAACTGATTGCTCGTGAATGGTTCATGACAGTCCAGAGAGTGGTCGATAGATAGTACTGAGAGCTTATCTCTGTTTAGCCATGATAGTTCACCTGCTAGTACTTCTTAAAACTGAATGTCCCAACCCTTTAGCAATATGCTTAATTGTCGATCTGTTACATGGTAAGATTAGCTGGTCGGTAAACAGAACTAATATAGATATATATAATAAAACTAGTAAATACTGCAATCTATGCTATTTCAACCTTAATTAACCAACCAATATAGATCATGGTAGAAATAGCATGAACTGTATACTCCAATGTATCAAACATCAGAATGAGGATAATTCTATCAGCCAACAATTATGCAGGAGTTGGTACCAAACCGAAAAATAGAAACAGAATAATTAACTAACGAAAACAAAGCAGAAATAAAATAATTTAAAGTGAGATGGGTATAATAATAATGACAATTTCATAAACGCATAATCAACACCAATATGGACAATCATCTATGAAGTCTTGGAGAAGCAACTCTATTGACCACATTCCCTTCATTGAATCTCTTGCCTCTTGGAGTCAAAACCCTAGGACTGGAATCAATGGCGCCTCCACTATTAGTGGCTGTTGCATTAGGAGATGTGACATAGTTACCATTCCCAGCCAAGTTGGCATTCCCCAACGAAGGAGAAGAAGGCGAGAAGGAAGTAGAATAGGGGTTAAACTTATGATGACCGCCAGTAGATGTGAAGTAATTAGCATAAGGGTTGACATGGCCGGATGTCGTCGATGTTGGTGAGGTTTGCGATTGAGATTGTGCTTCTAAACGGGCTTCAGCACGTTGAGCTTGGGTGATTGGGCAGAACTCCAAGTCGTCTTCGATATCGAAACCTTTAGAGGCATTAAAGCGGGCCCTGGTGGAGTACAGGGAGGAAAAGTTCAGGGTTGGGGATTGTAAGAGTGGTTTGGATAGTGTGGATGATGTTAATGGTGGGGATAGTAATAGCGAAGTTTGAGGCTGTTGCTGTTGCTGTTGAATGCCTGAAGATGATAAGGATAAGTTAGATGGAGGATGTGGCTGGAAGTTACCTTGTAACGGAGGCGAATCTAAGGCAGATGGTTGAACATACCCACTGTATTGCTGTTGCTGTTGTTGTTGTTGGTGTTGAGACTGAATTTGTTGACTGTAAACTGCACTGTTCACCATAGGGGAAGCGTTCCTCAAAGAAGCAGGGTTAAACTCAGGATAGTGGGATTGTGGTTGTGGTTGTTGACTAGAGGTAGATGAAGAAGGTGGGTTGGAATAGTAGTTACTGTTCATGGATTCCATCATCTTAGGTTGATTAATGGGTTATGTTTGTTTATTGATCCGCTGAGAATGGAGGTGGCGTCAGGGATAATCAAACAAAGTTGCGGTGAGAACGTTGGAAAGCGTGTGACAAACTTGAGTATTTCGTAGTGTCGTTTTGTAATAGTACTGTGTGATATTAAGTGGTTGTTAAGTTTCTTGAATAATACAGAGATAAACAAACATGAGTTGGCTGGCTGGTTGTTTGTTTGTTGATATATAAGCCCACAGGAGGTGGAACATGAGATTGGCGCATGTGGCAAGTGCTGGGATCGAATGGGTGACGTAGGTGCCCGGAATTCGCTTGTTGTACCTCGGAAATATATACTTCCTAATAAGGAAATAAAAGTGTAAGTGGTGCCGCATAGTTGCTTAAAGCGACACATATCCAAGCTCAACAAATTTTATGCCACTTTACAAATCTTTAATCCACGAAATTTGGGGAAAGAAAGTCATATTAAAGTGTCTTATTGAAACTAGAAATTTGTGACATGGTTGACCAGTGTGTTGCTGTGGTGGAAAAGAGTAATTTAAATTTAAATCACTAAGGAAGTGACGAAAATGTGTTGTTTTCGTAAGTTGTAACGCCGCCTTCCAGCGACCTTCGCCACGCGGCCCAAGTGGCGGCGGATTAGGCAACTTCAAAAAACAGAATTTTTTTTGGAGTTCTTGGTAGAATATTGTTTGTTCCTCTGTTTACTAACTATCTATTAACTAACTTGGGATGTGAATGAACCCTGACTGTATCAACAAAGCCGATTCGTTTGGCTTCCCAATGCAGCCAAAAATACACGTGTCGTCGTGCGGCGACCAAAATGTCAACGGTGCACGCTCCAGCGATAGTGATTGTTGTCCTTGTGGGCGGTCAGGTCGATCTGAAAAATTCCCGCCGCCTGGGCGTCTAGCGTATAAACAATCAAATAAAAACACGTCAACAAATCGAGCTCTTTCATTGTTCATCCATTGTATTTCCACTTTCGCTCATTCCATATTCCCAAATAGACGTACTTAAAGATGCCTTTGGAGATCTTAACATACGTGGCGCTCACCTTGACTGCGCTTCTGATGATGGTTTACCTGGCTGTCATCTTCCTTTCCCATAAACCTAGACCTGTCCTTTCTTCAGAGCTCAATTACCAAACGATATCAAAGAAAGGCATAGATCCAGAATTATACCCGCTGCCTACATTACCTACATCTATGGAATCTCAAGACGGGATCGAAGTGTCTGTCGTGATTCCATGTTATAATGAAACCAAAAGATTGAAATTGATGTTGGATGAATCGATCGAATACTTACAAGAAAACCATAAGAATAAATGGGAAATCGTCATTGTTGATGATGGATCAAGCGATGGTACTGCTGAATACGCCTTAAACCTAGCCTTTGAAGAATACAAATTAAGACCAGGTGAGTTGAGAATTGTCAAATTAGCAAAGAACAGAGGTAAAGGTGGTGCTGTTACACATGGTTTGAAATTAATCAGAGGTCAATATGGGATCTTCGCTGACGCTGATGGTGCTTCTAAGTTCAGTGACTTGGCTAAATTAATCGATGCTATCAAGAACGAAAGGGGACCAGCTGTTGCTATTGGGTCCAGAGCTCACATGGTTAAATCTGACGCTGTTGTTAAGAGATCCTTCATTAGAAACTTCCTTATGTATTCTTTGCATGCTTTGGTCTTTATCTTTGGTATTAGAGAAATTAAAGATACGCAATGCGGCTTCAAATTGTTCAACAGAGAAGCCATCATTGAGATTTTCCCATACATGCATACGGAAGGTTGGATTTTCGATGTTGAGGTTTTGATCATCGCTATTAGAAAGAATATCCCCGTTCATGAAATCGGTATCTCTTGGCATGAAGTTGATGGCTCTAAAGTTGATTTAGCTAGAGATAGTATCAACATGGCTGTTGATTTGGTAATCACCAGAATTGCTTACATCTTGGGGATTTACAAGGATTATAAATAGATAAGACAATAGATGGATAATGTTCATGGATACCAATTATATACATACAACTTATATTCCCCTTTTCCGCTTAACCCTGACTCAAGAATCTGTTCAAGATTCTAGCATTGTCCATAAGAATATCAGGGACTTCCTGGAACGGAATATTGTTATCATTATCAGCCAACAAAGCCTGATAAGCACCCAACAAGACTCTCATGTGCACTTCCAATTCAAACTCGTACAATTTCAACTCATCCTTGTTTCTCTCCTTCTGTGTAACTTCAGTGATGTCGAACTTGGTATTGGTTAAATCATGATCAATAGACAATCTTTTCTTCGTTCTACTCGATTCGGGGGCTCTATCCTGATACTTATCAGCCAGCTCTTTAGGATGTGGACTTTCTAAAGATAGCGATAATCTTAAATCACAAGCTAAATCCGGACAATGAATAAACAAAGAAGCAATCCGTTTCTTCTCAATGACATCGACGACTCTCCCTGTTTTCAAATCGTAAGAAACACGATAAAGGCGTGGCATTTTCCCACTTGAAGCTTCACGGAATTGCTTATCTATCGTTTCCGATTGTACTGATCTGAACTTCTTCTTATCCAACTTCATCATATCAGAGACATATTTCTTCAATTTAATCCATTCATGTTCATCCAAGCCAGCTTCAAATCTAGAGTTAACAGCAAAATCTTCAGCTAAAACACATTCGCTGACGACAGGAATCACGACTCTCTTAGCAGTCTTAGGATTGATGATACGACCCAACTTAATCTCCAACTCCAAATTCTCACGGTCTTCAGGACGAGTGTTCGACAAGTTGACATAGATCCATGATGATATTCTTCTCCCGATATCATTATAAGGTCTGACGCCTTTGATAGAGTACATCCCACCTAAAGAAGAAACATTGGTGTCTTTCTTAGCGGCAACATTAGAGGCGTTAGCTGGGACATTGGAATGGAAACGACGCGGTTTGAGGTTCTTTGGGATCCAAGTTTCAGCCCAGATTGGTGGAGTATCGTATCTTTTAGGTTTATTTGGATCACTTGATGGTTTTGGTTCTTCGAGGTGTGGTTTCTTTTGTTCTTGCTGAGTTTCATTTCCTGGAGAAATTTCTGAGAGTGGTCTTTTCAATTCAGATGATAATTGTTCTTTAACTTCTTCTTCTTCTTCTTCCTTCTTTTTCTCATTAGCTGCAGCCTTCAGTTTGGCTTTATCTTCTTCATAGGTTGGTTCTTCGATGTCATCATTGGCATCGTCAGCAGCATTAGCAGCAGCGTTTAAAACATCAGCAAGCGAAGGGTGACTTCTCACAGGGGCAGGACTTTCATCAGCATTGTCACTGCTTAATAAGTGGTCCATGGATTGGTAGCTCACTTTTCTAGCGATTGAAGGTGTCACATTACCTGCAACGTCAACATCGTTGTCATTTGTAAGTGATGAGATGGACGGGCGGTTACTGTTACTGTTATTGTTATTGTTTTCACTGGAGGATGGTGGGTTCACCAAGTCACTAAGGGAGGGGACACGTGGCTTGAATTCAGGAGATGGCGAGTTATTTTCCTGAGTTTGGGAAACAATGTTCTTGAGATCCATGGCTTTGAGACGATGCTGATGAATTAGTAGGTATATGGGCTGTGGCTCTTGGGGGTCAATATAGCAAATAAGAAGGAATTGAGCAAGATGTTTTCCAAGGGTTCCAGCAAGATCAGAGAAGTTATATCAGTGCGAATGGAGAACAAGGGCGTTTCTAGATACATCGCAAGTTGAGCACTTTGCCCCCTTTATTTGAATTTACGTTGTCGCTTCATTTGTTTTTATTTTGCAACGCCGCGTGTTTGCGCTGGCGCTGGCGAGTAGTGAAGATTTTCGCAAATGCGCGAAAAGTGGCGAAAAAACACAAATGCCGCCTTGTTTTTGTCCTGTTTTCATTTTCCTGTGAACATACACATACTTCACATTATATTATCATCCCTAGACTTTTTGAATTGACTCCCCATCTAACTCCTACGATATGTTTTTTCTTAAGCACATTCTTTCTTTTTGAAAATCAATGGTACATTAATCACTATAAAAACTTACTCAACCTTTAAAACATCAGCCAACTTCGACGATCCATTACCACCACCAGCCTGAGAAACAGGAACATGAGGAGCTTTAGCAACACCAAACCTTTCTTCAAATTTCAATTCGTTGACAAAATCACAGAGTATTCTAAGGCACTCTTGATTTCTTTCACGAAGCAAAAGATGGGTGCTATTTACAGTTACCTGTTCATAGCTTGGGAAATATTCAGCGAAAGCGTTCAATCCCTTTTTCGTTACAAAGTCAGAAGCCGAAGCTCTAACGACTTTCAACGGACCATGATATTGCTTACCTTTCACAAGCTCATGAGGCCAATCATTCACGTTATGAATCATATCTTTACCAACTAATCTCAAAGGAAACTTATAATGACAATGATCTGGATCAAAATCAGTGACATGTTCCTTTGGTTTGGCGTTAGAGAACCCTGTAAGTAAATACTCTGCAATGCCGTGGTCGGGTATGTACTTCATAAGAACATCATGCGCTTTTTCGCGCCATAGTTTATCATTGTTTCGGATATTAGCTTCGGTTATCAAGGCATGAAGGGAAGTGTAAATTGCGGTCAATATTGGTGTGGTCTGGTGCGTCTCAACTGGTGCATTATCGAAAACTAACCCAGAACTGAACAGTTTTGGTTCTTTCAACAATGACAGAAGTGCAACTTTGGCACCTAAAGAGTACCCCATGATATTTACATTTGTCAATTGGTGATCATCAATAAATTGTAAAACGTCAGCGGCCAGAGTACGATAATCAAAGGGCAAGGCATGTGGTGAATCGCCATGGTTTCTTAAATCTAAGGCGTAAACAGGCGTATGCGTGACGTTAGCAATAATCTGACAATCTCTTTTGTAATATGATTTAAAGCCAAAGACACCTGGAAGGAATATGATGGGACCAACCTTGGAGAGGTGTTGGCTACCATCGGATTTGTCAATGAGAGAGAGAAGTGTACTTCTGGAAGGAATATGAAGATCATATGAAAGTTTAACTGTTTCCGCTATTGGCAGCTTAGTTGGTAGCCTATTAACTGCGGCTTGCGGCTTGATCTTAGGTAGTGGGCTCAGCAACCTTTGTGTGAAGTACATTCCTGATAATTCTCTGGACACTGAAAACTGGTGTTTTGAAGTATGAATATCATAAACAGCTTCTCTTCGTCGGAGGGAAAAAGTCTGAAAATGGATTTCAATTTATACTTGAAATTTCACACCATAAGCCTGGCAAAAATACCAAAGATAAGGCGGCTTGGTTGATCAATTCAGGAAGCCTTAGAGGTTGAAACGATTTGTTCAGATCTAAGCGAATCTCAGTTTTGATCCCCGAGGATCAGCAACAAAGGCTCTTTTAATGCATGAAAATGCGTCAACAATACATTTTAAGTTTGAGGCAACAGCAACAGGGAAGGCTGAACAAGAGTAGGATTCAACAAGAGAACCAGCGTAGAAGGTGGACGTTGAAGAAGTGATCAAAAAGAGCGCGCGTTTCAATAGAGATCAAGCTAAATTATATTTAGCGCAGAAAACTTACAATCAGGCAGATATTCCTTGTTTCATGCGAGTTTGAGAAAAGTATAATAGGACTTATCTAACCCAGAAGTTGTATCTATCGACGTGTAGCTTGTAATCAGAGTGCCGAGGCACCTCTGCAGACTGACAAACCACGCTGCAGCTGTATGTCCAATTAGCCTTGACAGCAGTGAGCCCCAAAAGATTTGACGCACCTCTGCTTCTCCGCAAAGTTCTTTCCCCCCAAATCTTCGAGGTTTTTCAAAAACCTCGCTGTCCGAGCTCCCCTTGCCCCAACCGAATAATATGACGTAAGAAATGAAACGATGTAACAAACGAACGAGATTGAGCCACAACGACAATCTTAGATATTCTAGTGGATAGAGCAAGCAGTGAGGAGATAATGATCATATTATTTCTTATACTATGTAGCATTAATGAGTACATATAGGGTACATAATCAGTGCAATCTTTCAGAATGGCGTGTAGGGAGATCCCAAGTAATGATTACGTGAGGGACGGACGCAGTGTCCTTTTGAACTCGGCCGATTGGACATGCTCTCGGATATGTGACGAAGTGGCGAAGCATCGTCTCAAAAACATAAGTTCACCACACAAATGATGCTCAACAAACATCCAAAATCCGAGATAGTTTAGTGGCTAGAATCTCCGTTTGTCGCATGGTGGACCGGGGTTCGATTCCCCGTCTCGGAGCATTATTTTTTGAAACTTTTTCCTAGCTTTTGAATTAAAATGTTAATGAAAGAGCAACGCTGCCAACGGTAAGACGTGTAATGTAAAGGTGCTATTCACACCATAATTGAATGTGGCGTTCAAAATGGATGTGTTCAATCGGAATACGGGGACTGTTACGTTTAGTTACTCAGAGTCCTTATATAGTGCTTGTTTGAGTTTGAATTATGTAAGCTGTGTGGGGGTCGCGAACTCTGCATTGTTGACGGAGCGGGCGTTTTTACAGGTTCGAAAAGGACCTAGATCTGGCGCCTTGCTTACGTTATGGGAGCTTCGGATGTCTTGCCCTATTGAGCGGAACATGCGGAGTGATTCAATGGTGTACAGACAGAATTGTACATTGCTGGCCGTTTTTGCGCCCGATGATGAACAAATTTTGGAGGGGGAATTCCTCGATATAACTATAAAGGATCTTAATTCCCCGTCTGAGAGTTTTCTTTTTTTGGAGTTTTTTTTTTTTTTTTTTTTTAATTCTTAGTACATTTGGTAGGCGGCCGCCTTGACATGCATTTATGCAAAATGTTCCGCGAGCGAATGTCTTCTTCGCGAAAACGAGGAACAAAGAACGGCCCTTAAACCAATCACAATTTCACCAGTCTCAGCCATAACTAATGGCCCGAGGGGATGGGTGTTCTACTTGTGCTCTGGGTGGTGAATAGGGGTTGGTTTTGTGGGTAGGAAGGGCTTCCAAGGTGTTAGATGTGCTTGAGAGTCAACTAGCAGAATCGCTCT
>JAKVQS010000023.1:0-22486 GCA_030462955.1 Waltiozyma solani
TTGATTTGATTTGATTTGATTTGATTTGATTTGATTTGATTTGATTTGATTTGATATGATATGATATGATTTGGTTGACTGTCTTTGTGTCAGAACCACCTCCAGTAGATTTGCGTACTCTACGAAACTACCGCGCCACAGAAATTCTACAGCGATCGTTTCCAAAACATATTCGCGAAAGCTCTCAGTGGCAACCAGCCAAAATTTGCACGGGTAAGCGGGCGGCGCGTAGAAAAAATTAAATTGAAATGTGAGATGAGCTTGATTCACCTGGATCTCCAGACCTTAACGCTTGAAGCCCAAGCCTAAGACCAAGTGCACTGAATAATCTCCGTCATCATAAAAAAATGGCTAAGAAGATACATACGAAGTTCGACAAAGGTGGGACACCGCCTGATGCTGTTGATATTGCTGTTGCTGGTGCTTCTCTACCACAAAAAGCTGAACCAACAACTCAAGCATCACAAGACTCGCCATCATCAACATCAGGGAAGAAGAGAACCCGTAAGAGAAACAAGAGTAAGACTGGTACTGACTACTCCAACGTTCCTGAGAAAGCTAAGGAACCTGGGATAACTGTCAAAGAAGAGGAAAAACCAGTGAAAGCCAAGCCAAACAAAGTGAAGAAGTTCGATGAAGACCAGAATAATCACACAGAAAAAGATGATGATGACCAAGAAGAGGCTCATAAATCAAAGAAGCACAAACCAAACCATCAACATAGAGATCAACCGAAGACTGTTGAATTCTACTCTGATGACGATGAAGATTCAAACTTTAAAGAATCCCGCACACCGATCACATCATTCTCCAATCACACCTCTCTGAAAATGAAAGCCCAGTCATTACTATCAACAAGACAAACCTTGCCTGTGTACAAATCGCAAACAGAGATAATGACGCACTTACAAAAGAACCAAGTGACAATTTTGATCGGTGAAACAGGTTCTGGTAAATCCACACAAATCCCACAATTTCTGCTCACCTCACTAGCTGCCCAAAATAACAAGAAAAAGAGCAAAGCCATCGCAGTGACACAGCCACGTCGAGTTGCTGCTATTAACTTAGCAACTAGAGTGTCAGAGGAACATGGCTGTTCTGTCGGTAGTGAAGTCGGCTACAGTGTGAGATTCGACACCACTGCTTCTCATAGGACGAAGCTTAAGTATCTCACTGATGGTATGCTATTAAGAGAATGTATACTGGATCCGGAACTGTCAGCTTATGAAGTGATTATCATCGATGAAGCACACGAGAGAACGGTGTTGACTGATTTATTAATGGGGTTTCTTAAGGAATTATTGGCCAGACGTCGCGATGATTTGAAAGTAATCGTTATGTCTGCTACATTGGATGCCGAGAGATTCTCGCGTTTCTTCAGCGATGCTGAGATATTATTTATCGAAGGTCGGAAGTTCAAGGTTGACAGATATTATTTAAATAATCCTGTTGACGACATCGTTGATTCCGCAATTAGGTCCATCGTTCAGCTCAATCAAAGAGAAATGCAAGGTGACGTGTTGGTTTTCCTACCTGGTCAAGAAGAAATTGATAAGGCAGTGGGGTTATTGGAAAGATTGGCTCATGATTTACCTAAAGATGCCCCATTGATTGTTCCATTCCCGTTGTATGCTTCTCTAAGCCCGACTGATCAAGCTAAGGTGTTTCTGCCGTTAAAACCAAGAAGAAGAAAGGTTATTTTGTCAACGAATATTGCCGAAACATCTGTGACTGTTCCAGGCGTTAGATACGTCATTGATTCTGGTTTAAGAAAAGTCAAAGTCTGGAGACACTCCTTAGGTTTGTCCACATTGTTAACTGCTCCGATCTCGAAAGCTGCCGCTATGCAAAGAGCTGGTCGTGCTGGTAGAGAAGCCGAGGGGAAAGTATTCAGGCTGTACACTGAGAAAGATTACTTGGCATTGCCTGAACAAACAGAGCCTGAAATTTCAAGGATGAACGTTACTTCTCCTGTTTTGACATTGAAGGAGTTAGGTGTCGAAGATGTGTTGAATTGGTCATGGTTGGAAACACCGGGGGAGGATTCTCTGATCTCTTCGTTGACGCAATTATACCAACTGAAAGCATTGGATGATGCTGGTAAGATCACCAAATTGGGTCATGAGATGGCTATCTTGCCATTAGAGCCACAACACGCTGCGATTTTGATCAAAGCTCACAGAGAATATCATTGTCTTTCACCAGTGATCGACATCATCGCCTGTTTATCCGTTGATAACTTGATCTTGAACCCAAGCAGTGAAATACGTGACGATGTCAATGAAAGAAGACGCGCTGTTTGCGGTCTTGGTGTGAAATATGGTGATTTGATCATGTTGAAAGAGCTGCTTGACGGCTACTTTCAATTCACAGGGAAAGAAGCGAAGGAAGAAAGAGCCAATTGGTGTCGTGATTTGGCTGTTAGTGCCAGAGGGTTCAGAAACGTGTTGAAGATTAGAGATCAGATCCGTCAGTATATGGTTAACTTAACTAAGGACAAGCAATTATTCGACATGGAAGAAAAAACTGAAGAAGAAGAAGAAGACAACGGGATCGAATACACTAAAGCGCTTGACATCCCATCGATCTTGAAATCCTTCCTGTCATGTCTCATCCAGAACACCGCTATAGGTCATCCTGATCGTTCATACCGTACCACCACATCTGGTAACTTAATAGCAATCCATCCTTCTTCTTTGTTGTTTGGTCAAAAATGTGACGGTATTTTGTTCATGGATTACGTTTACACCACTAGAGGCTATGCTAGAGGGGTCAGCAAAGTTGATTTAAGTTGGGTCTTAGAGTGTGGTGGGATGCCTGCTGTTGGTGCTGCCAAAGTCTCTTTGAATGATAACTGATAATCAGTCGATACATTACTATTCCATAGACAATAAACAACCTGCATGAAATCATGTTGTATTATGTAGGTTAATGTCCGCCTGGTTCCGCTAAAACCGTAATTGTCTCCGTCTCCGTCTGTTTGTTGGGAACGGCGGCGCGCACGAAAATTCGAGCTAAACGATCTGTGGGATCAAAAAATTTGTACGAGCGTTGTTGATGCTATTGACGACGGTGAAAGAATAAATAAATAGCTTGGATGATTCCCCGAACTTTAACCACCTAGTTGTTAGATCCACCGGTAGATTCCAATATTCATTTAAATTAACAGTAATAGGAGAAATCAGTGAAAATGTTGAGAAGCACAGCTAGAACCACGGCCACAGGCATACGATCTCTCAGTAAGATCAGGATCACCGCCTCCACAACAATAACACAACTCCAACCACACCGCCGATCCTCATATGCTCCTCCCCCACCACATCCCCGTACAACCATAACCACGATCGCTAAACAGTACTCCTCAAACAAGAAGCTCGTTATGTTAACAGCGCACGACTTCATAACTGGCCGTATCGCAGATCAAGCGGGAATAGACCTGATCCTCGTCGGTGATTCACTCGCGATGGTTGCATTGGGTTATGAAGACACCAACTCCATCCCATTCGATGAATTCCTTTACCATTGTCGCGCTGTTTCCCGGGGTGTGCAAAAAGGGTTCCTCATTGCTGATTTGCCCTTCGGAAGTTACGAATCGTCCGTGGAGAAAGCAGTGGATTCATCGATTGCCCTTATAGGGAAAGGCAGAGTCAATGCTGTCAAGTTGGAAGGTGGCAAGGAGATTTGCTCAACGGTGAAGAGATTGACACAATTGGGTATTCCAGTGTGTGGGCATCTCGGTCTTACCCCACAACGTGCCAATGCGCTTGGTGGGTTTAAATCCCAGGGCAAATCTGTCAGTGCTGCTATTGCCTTATATGAAGACGCTTTGGCATTACAGGAATCCGGCTGTTTTATGATCGTCTTAGAAGCCATCCCTTCAGATTTGGCTCAGCTCGTCACGGAGAAATTGGAAATCCCAACCATCGGTATCGGTGCTGGGCCTCATACCTCTGGCCAGGTCTTAGTCCAAGCTGATATGCTGGGTCTCCTTGGCCCACAGTCACACTTACCTAAATTTGTCAAGAAATTCCATGATGGCTTTGAAGGAATGGTTGAAGGTGTCAAGAAGTATGCCGAGGAGGTTAAGGAGGTGAAGTTCCCACAGGAGGGAAAGCATACTTATAAGGGTAAGGAGGGTGTCATTGAGGGCTTGAAGAAGTGGATTTACAAGAATGAGAAAGCTTAGAGTTAAAAAGTGGTAGTATTGTTTATAATGATTAATAGATGTGAAACTTTGTACATACGTCTTTGAAATGTCCAAAAAAAAGATCATGTCAGTAATTTGTCCTTCAGATCTGAAGATCGGTTCGCGGAGGCTAGCTTTTCAGGTAGACTCTCCCGCCCGCCCACATGTCCGCACTCCGACAAAGTCCATCCAACCTTAAACTTTGATTATAAGCGGGACTAGGACACGGAATTGGGGTCTTACAGTGAGCCTCGTGATAGAATAAGGTTTTGCTATATATAGCTCAGCCAAACAGTTTACCGTTCTTCTATGAAGCACTTGCAAAAATATAAACAATATGGTATAAAAATGAATAAAAACCAGAGATAATCAAGGAAGCCATCTTCACCTTCGACAATAATTCTAACACAGCTAGCACTCTCAATGACAATTTTGTATTCTTCTTGAGTTTGTGTATGGTAAAGATGAAAAGAATTTTATGGTCATGTGTTAAACTGTAAGATAAGTCTTGTGAATCATGATATCTCCTCTATTCATATAGGTATGGAATGATTAGATTTTACTCTACGCCATAGACATTTGAAGATTTAACAAAAACTTGATATATAGTTAGTTATCTGCATAAGATAAAGCGCTGCTGCTAAGGACCGAGTGTTCATAGCTTCAATCCCCTAAACTTTTCCTTTATATATTTGCTATAACTTGGTTCGTTCATCAACTTGGAATTGTCCAAAGCCACCTTTGACAAACCATCTTTAACAAACTTATTATTGTTAGTCATCAAATCCAAATGTTTCTTAGTGCCTTTCAAAGCTGGCCAATATTTGATTTTGATTTCTTCCGCTAAATTCAAAGCATACCGTAAGCATTCGTCTTTGGTTTTGAAAACATCACCAACCAAACCCAACTCCTTTGCCTCCCTAGCATTGAAGTTTCTGCCGGTGTATGCATATTCTGTAAGCTTGCTGATATTACCAGTCAAATGAGGCAATCTTTGAAGAGACCCAATATCTGCAATGATCCCAACATCAATCTCCTTGATACTGAAAACTGAATCTTCTGAAGTGAGACGGATCTGTGCAGCCGCAATGATATCTAAAGCTAAACCAAAACAGATACCATGTGTAACAGCAATGATGGGAATGTGGTGTTTCAATGGAGTAGTAATACAGTCTTGGAAGTCTTCCAAGTCTCTAAGCTTTTCATAGAATGATGGCGATTGGGATTCAGCGGATGATGAAGATGTAGCAAATTTTGATAATTCTGACACATCGATCCCTGAACAGAAATGCTTACCTTCACCTGATAAAATAATAACCCTTGTATCAGTCTCATTTGCCAAAGCGGTTATTACCTGACGGAACTCGTGCCAGGTTTGTGAAGTAAAGCAATTGCGCTTTGCAGGTCTGTTGATCTTGAGGTGCACAACGGAAACTGATGGGGTTGTGATAGTGAAATGCCTGATTGTTGGGAAAAGATTGTTTAGTTGTTCTTGTGTTGCCATTGTTATTGGTTGAGGTTGAGGTGTACTTAGCCTATCAATTACGTATCATATGATTGATTCAACCCTTGACATCCAGTCTTTTATTTATATGGATGGAGATGGACTGCAAAGTCCATTTCAGTTTCTTGGCTCACTGGCTGGTTGCGGGGGAGGGTTTATCTCCAACCTCGGCAATATCAAAATCTCCGTTTTAGGAATTTGGGGGCCGTCCCAGAAAGGAAACTCTGTTCTTTTTCCTTGAAAGATTCCTATTTCGGATATTATTTTGTATACAAAACACAATTCGGATTTGATCTGCAGCTGGAGATCAAAAATTCTGATTCTGATTTTCGGGGGGGTGGACAAATCAATACTGAAATGGCAGAATGAAAAACAAGGGCCCTACAAACCAAATTAAACCATTAACAACTTCCCTTTCCCAATCTATTTTCACATTCAAACCATACCATTCAACCATAATAGACCAGAATTATTATTATTATAAATGGGTATTCGAATTCGTCCCGCGACAACGCTTTCAGTGCTGTTGCTGATAGTGTTGGGTCTACAGATCCTAGCTATCATCTCAGTCCCAATCACCAAATCAATTGCATTATGCACCTATGATGGGTATAAATTTGGTGTATTTGGTCTTTGTAATGGGTCCGAATGCTCCAGCATATCTATTGGCTACATATCAAAGGAGCTAAGTGACTCTTTGTCAGGGTTTTCATTGCCTTCCAAAGCTAGAAGATCTGTCTCCAAGTTATTGATTGTTCATGTCATTAGTGCTGGGTTTTCATTCATTTTGTTTTTGAACTCCATCATTTTACACTGGAGTGGTCCTTCTAAGTCTTTAAGATTTTTACTTATCAACTTATTATGGTCCATGCCTACCTTCTTATTATCTTTGTTGTCCTTCCTTGTGGACATTTTATTATTTGTCCCCCATCTAGATTGGGGTGGATGGATTGTCCTGGCAGCCACTGTTTTGATCGCTGTTTGTTCCGTCCTTCTATGCATTATGAGAAGAACAGTCAGCTCAAGAAGGGGTCACAAGAACTATGGTGGCAAGAATGGCATCAATGATGGGTTAGCTTATCAACTTGCACCGTTGAGCTACGGTTATGGTACCGTTGATGGCGGTTCCTACGTTACCAAACAAAAAGATCACGATGACTATGATGAAGCAGACGATACTTTTGACGGCCAAGGTTATCAGTCTCGTTACACTGACATCTCTCAAATTCCTCAAACTACCAGATATGACCATGTTCGTGATGGCTCTGTTGTCTCTTCAAGCCATGGTGGTTACATGAGTAGAGAATCTCCATACATGCATAACAATGCCTTGGGGATGGCCCAAAATCCTTTATTGAATCAAGCTGATGAAGAGGACGACTTCTACACTGCTGTTGATGTGCATCAAACCCACGAGAATATCCTTACTCCAGTTCAACCAACCTACCGCCCGGAAGATCTGGATTACATCAACCCAGAACCAATCCAAAACCAAGAAGCAGAAATAGATCCAGCCCATCACCCATACGAGCCAGCAGCTCCACCTGACCCATTAGCCACTATAAATAACAAGAATCAACTCTATGAATCTCGAGCAACTATTCCACCATATCCAACAACAGAACCAGATTCGTCTTCGTATATGATCGGAGAAAAGAAAGACAGCATAGCCCCATACCCAACCACTGATCCAGTTCCTGAACCTTCATCTGAACTTCTGGATTTCCAATCAATTCCACAGTTAGATCAAGAGGCTGATGGCACAGAGCAGCCACAGCATCCCGGATCACCTGGTAGGGTCCTAGGTCCAAGGCCATACATGGGCTCTAGTACTTCTCTGAATGAGCTGGATGACACAACCTCCAGTACAAAACAAGTTGATCTGAGCAGCCTTGGATTTGAGCCGCCATCAAAGGTGGATGTTACCGTTGGTAGAAACCCAACCTTCCGTACAAAGATCGAACAGTCATTGAACGCTTTGCAACCTGAAGATAACATCCTCGAAGAAGAAGAAGAAGAAGAAGAAGAAGAAGAAGGCAAAGCTAATGAAGATGCCAGTGAGATTGATTTTGTCAAGAAAAGATCAGAAGGTGTTAGAATTGGTAGAAATATTGATGCTTTGAGTGAAAGTGATTTTGACAGCAGTGTTATTTCACAGTCTGAATACACCGGTGTTGAAAATTCCCAAATTGGCTCTTCCACTTATGATGGCCGACATATGTACGATGAAGATAGAGACGAATTGTATGCTTCCCAATCTCGAACAAATGGCGAGGACGATATCACTTCTGAATATTCAAGAGTTCCTTCCGTTAGTTCCTTAGCATATTCAACAACTAAACCACTGAACTTCGGCGCTATTCCACCTTCCCAGATTTCATCATTACAAGATTCACAAGCTAATTTCAATAAGAACAGCTACACTTCTCGAGGCTCCCAATCACGCAACGAACCACCCGCCACGACTCCACAACAGAAATACTTTGCATCTCCAAACCCTGGCCCAAGCCAATTCATTATGACTCCAACTCCACCAACTTCTCAAGCTGCCCAATCAATGATACAGCGGACTCCTCAATCCTCAATAAGGCATCAAATTGCGCTGTCCTCATACCACAATCCGCAACCAATCCAACCAACACCAGCGGATATACAGGATCTCACAGAGTATAAAACTCAAGGTTCTGAAGCTATGCAGTTACCAGATCCAGAAGATCAGAGATCAACACCACCGCCTTCTTTCACTGGTCAAAGTTTCACGAGCTCACATTATACTTCTGTATCGCAAAGGGGTGTTAATCCTGAGTACATGAAACTGCATCCAGAAGAGTTCGGTTTAATGAGAACACAGAGTGAAGAGCAGAGACTAAGAGAACAGCAACAGCAACAACAGTTCCAGACACATCAGCAACAGCAAAGGACCCAAGGCCATGACAATGCTGCTGGTGGCAGAGAAGAATTGAGGCCACAAGGAAACATGGGCAGATTCGATGTCAAAAGAACTGGGTTGATGGTTCCTCCGAAATTAGGTAACGCTGCTGGTGGTGGAAAGAATGTAATCGATTATAACCCAGATTTTTCTGTTGATGGCGAAGGAAAGGGGAAGAACTGATGAAAAACTGGAAACTTCTTTATAGGGACTTATGTAGTTTTAATTGATCGATGCATAAGATTTGTTTGTTTTGATATATTTCGTTGAATCTATCTCTCGCAATAGTATTGATGGTCCAACATCTATCTAATCTAATGTATCTAATTACTGAGTAATAAAGCAGTGGATTTACATAACACATGATTTATTAAAGAACATAACTATTTACAAACGCACAAGATTCATCATTTAATTGCTTTTGAAGAGAGACAGGTTTCTGTGAACACTGCTCATGAAACCAACAGCTCTAGCTCTTTTGACAGCTTTACTTAATCTCTTTTGGTTCTTGACAGTTAGCTTGGTAACATCACGAGATTGCAATCTCCCTGTGGAGGTGACATATTGGCTGAGAAATTCAGAATTGGTGTAGAAGTCTAATGGGTTCAATCTCTTCTTATCGAATAAACCAACTTGATTGGCACGGTCAGCTTTGGCTTGCTTCTTTTCTAAGTTCAGCTTAGCGATGGAGAAATCAAATGGGTCGTAAGTTTCACCTTTGTTGAATCTTTTAACAAGACCTGGTAAAATTGGGGTCTTGGAGGCGTTGGCTTTAAGGGTTTGGTTAACCTTGTTCATTTCAGAGATACCATCGAAAAGAAAGTTTTTGGCTTTTGGTTCTTGGGCAACGACACGGGTTGTGGTTAGAAGTCTTCTGCCTAGTGTGGATCTGAGAGATATCATCTTATATTGTGAATATATGCAATTTTGGTGTGATTGGATGACAGGACTCTCAAAAAAAGTTTACTGCTTTGGTTGTTTTACTTATGTGCATCTCGGTCTGTTCAAAAACTCGTTATTCGTTGTTGATCTTCGATGAAAAAATTCGAGCCCCCCAAACACTGTGCGCGAACACGTTTTGTATTTCGACAAAAAAGTATGGTGCACTTATATTTTTGGCAGAGAAGTTTGACGCAATCATCTTAGCGCGGGCCGCTCGTTGATCACTTTATTTCATCAAACCCACAAGATTTATATCTATATTTATATTTTATATATAATGATGATTCGACCTAAGTTAAAAATATCACCAATTATCTATTGCTTTACCTATTATTTCCCAAAGTGAACGATATTCTATGATAAGCCCTCATACAACCACAACCCTCTGACGGATCTCGCGTTTGCGCCACAATTTATAGCACATCAAGAAGCAGAGATTAAACATTAAAGAAAGAGTTTGACGAAAAGAGCACCCACCCATCAGTTAGATTCATTATTGCCCTCAAACCAATATTTGATTACAACAAAGAATTGCTCAAGTCATCTCAAAAAGAAGCCATAGTTTTCGAGCTTTATGGAGACTAGAACCATTTAGACAATTGAGATCCACATGGAAATCAATTAGCTGGCTTAAAGCTAGCTGCCCAGCCTTTCAGAAAAGAGATTAGCCGCCGCCAGCTTGATAATAGAACATAATTGTAAGCTCTTGAATCCAATTAGCAAAAAAAAAACTAGATCGGTTTGGATGTTAGTGAGCACTGAGTCTCTTCAATCTGATTTCACAGCGAAGATCCTGTTCAGGATCATATAAAAACAGGATTTAGTTTGCCCAGCTTGTTCGACTCCCTTATCTTTCCGCTTCCCCCCATGATCCGTCTTCTGTGCGTAGGGTAGTGAGTGGTCTCCTTCTAGTTTCTCACACGGGCAGACTCTGGGCATATTTCCAGGCGGAGAAAATTCCGCCTACGCGTTTATTTGGCGCATTTTTCTGTGGCATGCACATGCGATTAGTGTCCTACAAAATTCAGCGGCTAAGCTCTGTCTGTGTGTTCCTGCCAATTTCACCAAATCCACAACGGGAAAAACCATAGATCAAAAGTCACACTGCCCTCAAAGTAACGTGGTGCAAAATTAAGGATAAATATCTACAATAACCTCCATAAACCAACCACATCGACGTCAAAACTTTGATTGACATACTTGTACATCGATATGTCTACGGTGGCAACATCATACAAGTCGAACCATGATGATCTGAGCCCTGACGAAGCCACAGGCGCCAGACTCAGCTATCCTAAGGAGTCTGCCGCCGCCACCTTAATTGACACAGACTTACAAGAACCGAACAGTGAATCCACAACAAACAAGTCATCCTCATCGAACTTATCACAATATACTATAGATGACCCAGTCAAGGGGGTCAACGAACTGTCACCATGCTTACAAGTGCCTTCGGTGGGTACTACCTCCTCCACACCTCCGCCACACGATCCTCAAGAACAAGGCAAGCAACCAGTTATCACCATCAATAAAAACAACAAACCATATCAAGGCTTAGAGAGATTCAATACAGTGAATGACCCTAGAACTACCAAAGATATTTCATGGATCAAAAGTGGGGCGCCTTCAAACACACCTGTTCTGTCTCCTGAAAGGAACCTGAAGGGTAAACAATCCGCCACTCTCCTTAAATTCCCACAAATTGACCCTACCAAGAGTGAAAGTACATTACCAATACAGCTAAAGGGCGAAGAATCATTTGCTAATGTCAAAGAGAATATGATACCTTTAATACCTCTTGAATCAAAAGGTGGGTCCATAGCCGCTGAACCAAATAGTAGTGTGTTAAAACGAGAGGCTTCGGTAGCTGGTCTATCAGTCGTCCCTCCACCCCCACCAAGCAGAACCATTTTCAGTTCTTCTCCAAATAAGAAGACTCAGCTATCCCTTAATGACTTATTAGATGCAGTTAATGTCCATGTATCTATTGATGGCACACTGTCTTCTCCCTCGCCTTTGGCCAAACAATATGACCCGTTCTATCCAAGTCCATTTGGTAATTACACCACAGATACACACTCATCAAGAGCTCAAACAAGCATTTTACAATCAAACTACAATGAATCTTACTATTTGAACAATTACGATATCCTTGATAACGCCTTCAAGAATAAATTGGATCAGAATTTGAACTCTACATTCAACAAGCCAGATTTGAACTCTACTGCTCCTTCTTCGTCAACCACTATCAAATTAAATAACACTAAGCTACAGATACCCAGTGGTCCTGCTCACTCCGAACAAGGCTTTGAACGCTCCCTCTCTAGCTCCCCTGTGCCTAGCTTCGAAACCAGTTTTCCTGAACCTAAACCATTTTCCGAATTATTCCAAGCAAGCTCTGTGAGTCTGTCTGATACCGAAGAACCAGGCGATTTTGTTCATAGAAGATCAAAGAGCTTATCTGATCAACTGATACCTAGACCTTTCAGGCTAAAATCCAAGGCCAGCAATCCCGCTAATAATCTACCAAGCTTGACCGAAGTGATACCCAAGGATGAATTTCCAAGCTACAGATTTACAATCAATGACCCAATAATTCCCAAGAAAAGAAGGCTGTCATTTCTCAGTTTGACTGAAACTTTGAATGGTGATGAACAAATGGGCTCCAATGATGTTAACACCGAGCAAGAAGAGGAAAATGAAGGGGTGAGCCTCGATGGTACAGATGACGATAGCTGGGACCTAGAAGATTCACAGAAGGACTTTGATGACATTGAAGATGATAAAGATAATGAAGCAATTACAGGTTTGAAAGATAAGAAGCAAAGTAGGAGAAAGTATGAGAAATCCAAAGAGGAAGATAACACCACCGAAGAAGAACTCACAGACGGTGAACAGCAAGATTATGTGGGCTACACGTTTGATGAAGAAAGCGAACAATTGGAAATGTTCTCTGAGAAAAGCAAAGAAACGAAACTTAATGGAAAGTTCAAACCAGAAAACTTCCAGCCATTTAAGAAAGGTAGAAATGGAGTACCGGATTTCCATTACGGACCAGAGAATGCTACTGATGAACCGAATGTATCCGACTTTGAAGACAAGAGGAAAAAGAATTTCAAGAAAGAATTCACGAAGGGGACTAAATCCCCTTCCACTTCTACCAAATCTGATAAGCCGAAATCAAACAAGAAAGCGTCAACTTCGTCGACAGTCAAATCCTCATCAGCTAATATCCCAAAGAAGAAGAAAACTACTCCTGGCAACAATGGAAACTCATCTTCATTGAAAGTACCGAAACCATCGAATAAACCAACTCTGGAAACTATCGATGGTAAGCTGGTTAAGGTGCGTATTGATAAGAACAAAAAGAAAGTATTGGTGCTTCCAAGATCTAAGAACGGCTGCTGGACATGCCGTATACGTAAGAAGAAGTGCTCAGAAGAGAAACCACATTGTTATCAATGCTTAAAATTGGATTTGGAATGTGATGGTTATGGTTTGGAAAAACCAGAGTTCATGATGAATCAAGAATTACAGAAAGATAAATTAAACCTGATCAAGATCCATACAAGTCAAAGAAAAAAGTTGGGCCTTATTAAATTTGAAGATTTGGTCAAGCAAGGGAAGATCATTCCAGCAAACAACGTTACACATAATGAGACTACTGCTGAGTTCGTCGAGAATTCTTCTTGAGGGGTGTTATATAATGCGTATGGGTTTCGTTATTCAATTCAATGCACCGATGTTTAATTTTATATCCATCCGTACTACAACACAATTAAACGCTCAGACCAAATAATTTATTATTGTGTAATACGTTCATGTTGCACATCCGGGATGTTTAGCTAACTCATGAAATTAATTTGCAATCACAACCACTACATCATAATATGAAATCCACTGATCATACGCCTATGTTTTGTGTCTACTTCGACAAAGAATTGAAATACATTTACGACACCAAACTCAAAATCGCTTATGATTAACTGGAGCAGAAGAGATTATCCTTGCGTTTCACTTTGAAGCTTCAAGACGGGTATGTATAAATCCTTATTTGGTAATATCTGAAAACTTGGATTCAACAAACCTGCAAAGGTGGTTCACACTCGGGAACACTACCCAACTCAAAAGCAACAACTTTAAATTGATTCACAACGGCTTCATCTAAATCTTGTAGTGTCTTTCTAGGCGGTTCATTTGCACTCTGCACTAAGGAGGGAGTGAAGTTGGATATACCATTAGAGATATTGTTTGCACCAATTGAAGGTTGAGATGCTTGAAAACCAAGGCCAGAACCACCAAAGGCAGTGGCAGTGTTAGTAGCAGCGGCACCAAATGGTGAAGCGGTATTGGTAGTTGAAGATCCAAAGCCAGGAGCACCAAAAGCTGATGATGTGGATGTTGTTTGACCAAATGGTGAAGACCCAAATGGCGAAGATTTAGCAGCAGCAGAACCAAATGGACTGGATGTGCTAGTAGAAGCACCTGCTGTGGATCCAAACGGGCTGGCATTGGTGGTAGAAGTGGTAGCAAGTGGGAAAGAGGTAGAAGAATTAGCACCGAACCCTGTTGATCCGAAAGTCGAACCTGTTGTAGAAGAAGCTGGAGTAGAACCAAACCCAGAAGAGCCAAAGGCTGAAGTAGTGGAAGCTGGTTTAGCTCCAAATCCTGAGCTGCCGAATGCAGAAGTAGAAGCAGCAGGTGTAGACCCAAACCCAGTTGAGCCAAAAGCCGAACTAGAGGCTGGAGTGGAAGATGAGCCGAAACCTGCGGAACCAAAAGCTGAACCTGTGGCAGTTTTATCACCACCTAAAGAGCCAAACGGTGATGTATTAGAAGTAGGATTGGCGCTAAATCCGCTTGATCCAAAAGCAGAAGATGTAGATGGTTTATTCGTCGTTGCACCAAAGCCTTGAGAGCCGAAAGCACCACTTGTAGCTGAAGAACCAAAACCAGCAGAACCGAAAGCACTTCCCGTACTTGGTCCATTTACCTTAGATCCAAATGCACTGGAACCGAATGCTGAACCGCTGCTAGCGTTTGAAGATCCAAATGCACTAGTGGCTGAAGAAGGACCAAAACCTTGAGAGCCAAAAGCACCCCCTGTTGTTGGTCTGTTTGCATTTGAACCAAAAGCAGACGTTGTATTGGAGGAGCCAAATGGAGATGGTGTGGAAGTGGTTGAGCCAAATGGATTGGATGCAGTAGATGGGCCAAATGGGTTAGAGTTGGTGTTGTTTGACGAACCAAATGCACTGCTACCAAATGAGCTATTATTGTTCAGGGTTAATGAATTTCCTGTGAGGTCTAATGGTTGATCCATGAATGGTTTCATAGTCTGTGATGGATTTTCATAATTAGCCTTGGCTGCTATCTGTGTATATCTTGCTGCTTTTCTGGTATCTTTGCCCAAGAACTGAACACATTGTTTCATATCTTGAGCTCTAACTTGAATCTGCTTTTCGTATTCTGGTAATTGATTTGCTTGTAAAGCTTGTATGTAATCCCATCTAGATTCTTCAAATGAGTAATCTCTGCCTGAGATAAGATTATTAACAGCTGGATGACCCAACCCAAATGAGGAGGATGGTGGGTACATCTCTAACTCATCGAAAGTTGTGATGGCATCTTTAATTTCTTTATCTTTGGAATCTAGGGTTGATTCGGCCCAGAATCTTGACAAGTCCGAGTTGTTGTTTCCAAAACCTGAGTTGGAATTATTGCTATTTGACGGTGTGTAACTGGATCTGATATTAGATGAGCCCCAACTACCGGAGTTTCTGTTATTGTTGTTATCGTAGACGTGAGGGAACTGGCATGAATTACCTTTCCGGCACTGACCTTGTTGGAAGAATTTACATGGTGGTCTGCCACTCATATTTTGTGATTGTGTGTGTAAGTTATTTCTAAAGGATTTATGGATTTATCGTGGCCTGCTAAGAGCGAAAGATTCCAAGCAAACTCGTTATTCCTTTGGCTTCATGCATTTACTGTTTTTGAAAAACCATTGATCCGGAAGTAGATCAAATCTTACACGTGACTCCCGGAACAGCGTAGTGCATGTTTATTAGAATTAGAAATACTCCATTCTATTAACTTTCTCTCTATAAACGACCTCCAGTACATCCTTATCTATAGCCTTCAACTCAGGAAAGTACTGATCAGAAGAATCGTAAAAGACAGCTTTCGTGTCAATGTATTTCCTTCTACTACCAGGCCATCTAGTCAATGGTAGTTTCATACTGCTTAGTCTCTCAATAATATCCTGGATGATCAGTTCTCTTTGTGGATTGACGTACTCTTGATGCCAATATTCATTGAACTGGATGTTAAATCTTAACAGCTTGATTTCATTTTGAAAGCTAGATATTCTGCTAATCAAATGGTAAACCTCAGCGAGCAATTCAGACCTGTAGATCTCTTCATATTCACAAAACAGTGTACTTCTGTTGACTTCATACTTGGACCAAACACCTATATTATCCGACTCATTCTTAAAGCGCTGAAGCATATCATAAACAAAAGCTTGATTAACTAGAGATCTAATCAAATGTGGGTCTTTTCTTAAGCGTGAGCTTCTCACCGTTGCTAACGATGTTGATTCACAAGGACCATGATTTACCTCGTTGTATAATCCGCCATTGATATAATCTAAGGTTTTTAGAAGGTAGTATTTCGAGACCTTGGGTTTCATCAAATCACTGAAATCACACATGATGTACTTGATCAGATCATCGAAGGTCTTAAACCATTTTCTTGAGTCTGGTTTTGGATCATTGATGATTTGATGGTATTGGTAATTGAGTAGTTTGAGTGAGTCGTATTGATAGTCGCTCGTTTTAGTTTTTATGTCTTTCGTAAATTTATTCTGGAAAATGACCTCAAGGCTGGGTTTTAATCCTTTTCTTCTAATGGAAAAATCGTTCTCCTCTTCAAAGGATGATAAGCGATCAACGGGGCTATCCGCATTACCTTCGAATTGGCGTTGTATCATCGTATCGGTAATTGGATTCAAATCAATATAATCACTGTTCATAACAGTATAATAAAGTTCCTTATTAGTTGAATCATATCTGATGCTTTCCTTTTCCGGCCAAGGTATCAAACTCTGATAAAACCCTTCAGATATGACAGGTGGAGGAATAGTATGTAGCTTATAATCACGATCAGAAGGTTTAAGATATCCCACAATCTCTGGCTTCAGGCCCGGAAAGAGTAAATAGTCAATTGATTTGTTGAAGATCTGGATGTGTAATGGGACAGCTGGGTTGAAAATGGTGGAGTTGGTGGGGATGAAGTTATATGAATTCAGTGATTTAGAGGCTGTTTCTATGGTGTTCAAAGGATGGTATTCGTGGATTATTAGGTACTTGTGATTCAGGTACGTTGGGTGAAGTGAGACGAATCTTGTTGTGACTGTGTGATATAAATCAGAACTCTCTCCAAAATAAAGATTATGAACATTTGTAGTAATTCTCTGATTAATGCACTCTCTGGATGGTGGGTCAACCAAGTTTGATAACGATGGTTGGTAAATCTCTTCTCTCGATTCTGCCATCTCAAAATGTCTTTCTTGTTCTTCTAACAATCCCTTGGATGTAGTTTGATGAATTGCCAATATAACCATTTGATCATTAAGATATCTTTTCAAGCTGGGAATATTGCATATGAGGTTTCTTAGGACATCGTAGGTTTTGCAATGTCCTGCTATTTCTTGAAGTATTTCTAAAGGTAGATCTAAGATAGACGTCATTGCTGGTGTCAGATTTTGGTTCGGTCTGAGAGCTGTACCTTGATGATCTATCTTAGTGGTATCTAATTTGACCTCGGTGGTGACTGTTCAGTGATAAAGACTGAGTAAGGTAGGAATGGCAGAGCGGGAAGGCGTTGATTAGGTGGAGTCAGTCAATCCATGTGAAAAATTGGTAATTATATATCGTTAACTTGAAGATGACTGAAGAAAACTGTAAGGCTAGATGATTTTGGACTGTTTGGTAACTCTCTTTTACTCTTCCTGAATGTTTGTCTTCATCGTTTTTATTTCAGATCATAAGCGTTTCGTAGCCAGAAAAACAAAAAAATAAAGGTCGTACCCGGATTCGAACCGGGGTTATCCGGATCAAAACCGAAGGTGATAACCACTACACTATACAACCCAACCTGTTATTTCAATAAACGGTAGTATTGGTGTTGGTGTGCGCCCTAACTATCCACAAATAGTAGAGCCTTTATTTGAAATTCTCTTAGCATTTTACCGAAATCCAGCAAAGCGGAGCTAAACTGATCATAAATCCTTGGCTTTCTTAACAACAGCTCTCTAGCTTCTTGATCATCTAGTAGGCATCATTTTTAGTGATCTCAGAGTCCAAGTGATCCTACAGATGGTTTCCGGCGCAAGTCTTGTTCTTTATACTGGCGTTGTTTACATCTTATACTAAACTGGGAGGCTGTGCGTACTTCTGGGCCCTGGATTTCGCGCGCCTGCCAAATTTAGCGTCAACAAAACAACAATAATTATTGACATGAGGATAGGGCTCAACAAATTAAACGAAAGAACAAAGCAAAACAAATCTCGATCTTGTTCCTTCAACCACCACATACTCTCTTTTCTTTCTCACTCAACCACTCCCACTTCACTTAAAATCATATCATACTCACTGAGACCACAAAACTAAGCTATGACTTCGGAGATAATACTGGGGATAATAATAGGTATTCTCACCTCAGCAACGCAATCGATAGG
This sequence comes from Waltiozyma solani, assembly GCA_030462955.1. NCBI lineage: Eukaryota > Fungi > Ascomycota > Saccharomycetes > Phaffomycetales > Wickerhamomycetaceae > Waltiozyma > Waltiozyma solani. Next base: position 18,305 of record JAKVQS010000023.1, read on the forward strand.
TCTCACTCTACAGCGGAAATCTCACTTAATATTGAATCCTAGATCGGCAAAGATTGTATTCCGGTTAGGTTTATTCCTTTTCATAGTATCGAACTTGATTGGGTCGTCTATTCAGATTAAGACTTTACCTTTGATTATATTATCACCTCTGCAGTCTATTGGGTTGATATTTAATTCGTTATTTGCAAGCTTGATTTTGCATGAAAGTTTCACTAGGATTAACTTAACTGGTACTGTGCTGATTTTGATTGGTGCTTTATTTATTGGGTATTTCAATAACCTCACAGAAGACTCACACCTTTCGAACGATAGATTATTCGAGCTACTAAACCGGGAAGTTTTCATTGACTGGTTTATGGGTGCCAATGTCTTCGTCCTTTCCCTTATCGGTCTTCTGACTTTCTTCAAGTTCCGTTTCGAGTCCTGGAGATCTTCGAAATCTCGTTACGTCATGAAGAACTTCCACGTCATCAGATCCATCTTATTTGCCTGTTATTCTGGTGTGTTATCTTCAAACTCTTTGCTATTCGCCAAGATCTCCATGGAGTTGATACTTAACGTGATCAAGACCCCCGAAAAGTTATTGAATGTCAAAATATGGCTTATCGTTGCTAGCTTCGTCACTATGGCTGTACTTCAGTTGGTTTTCCTCAATAAGGGGCTTAAGCACCTCTCCACTTCCATTCTTTATCCTTTGATTTTCTGCGTTTACAATTTCGTTAACATCCTCAACGATTTGATCTTCTTCAATCAGAGTGTCAATAAGAGACAATTGACTTTCATTTTCATCGGGACCTTGTTTGTTTTATTCGGTGTGTTCTTGCTAAGTTACACACAGGAATTATCTATCAAGAAAGAATCCCTTGATGAAGAATGCCAATACAGTTCTCTTAATGGCACTGCAGCTACTGCTGTTGGTGGCTGTGGCGGTAGCTCTGACTCAAACAGTGAAGACGATGATGAACATTTAACAGAGTTTTCTCAACTTCTCCCTAAAAAGCTTTGTAAAGGGAAAAGAGTCTTGTCGTTCGAACAGTCGGAGCTGCTATCACAGTTGGAACAGTTGAAGAATTGATCTCATGAGACGTGCTTCTCATTTGGTTGTTTGTTTTCTTGTTTGTTTGTTTGTTTGAATAAAATTGTTGCGAGCTTGAAGCATTGAATTGGTTGATTAAGCCCATGGTTTAAAGCGTAGGTCTATTTCTCCTCGCTATGAGAACCAGGAATTCTGAAGTTCATATCATTAAAACCAAACCAGCCTATCTTCTTTCTCAACTTTCCTCCATCGTGGTCAGTCTTCGTAGCTGTTCTTGACCTGGTAAGACATCTCAAGGGTCGTCGCAGTTAGTCGCCTCTTCATATGTCACACGCACGACAGTCAACGCAGCGTGTGGGAATGACAGTGAACTTTCTATCGTTATTCAAAAATCCCAACTATAGGTAGATATGAATTGATCTAGATTCTGAATTCTGAAATTATCTAACTGTGTGCCTTAGTTTGTTTATTTGGCAAAGCACTGACTAGACAAATTGCTTGTCTGAAATCATTTCGCTGAAAAGCGCATTTGTTGATGTTTGTTGTACATGTGACATGATGTTTTGATGAATTGATATGCCTATAAACAGGCAGCTCTCGTAATATGGATATTTACACAAACAATACAAAGCGGGTGGTGAACTACAGATCTTCAGCCATACAGTATATACCAAAACTAAACATAATCAGTAAAATTCACCGACTCTGAATCTTCAATGTATTTAAATCCCTTCTTCGACAGAGTTTGAGCCATCTACTTCAATCGCACAACGACTTGCTATATTTCTTCTAGGATTCAAATCTTGGAACACCCTTTCTAAATCTGGCTCTGGTTCTGCTCTTAGTGATCTCGAAATGATACCTCTGCCAACAACAAAGCCAGCTTGTACGATAGCATCATCTTCTGTTCCTGGTACGTTCATTGGGGGGATTGTTGTTTTGATTTGTATCAGAACCATAACGTGCTCGACGTAGCAGAACCCTCATGAGTCCATTTCTTAATCTGCTCTCTTGGCGTATCCTGTTTTCATTGATTTGTTCAGTGACATTCGAATTTCTCGAATCGGGCTCTCCTTCTGGATCCACGATATCTATATCCAGATCATCGTTGTCATCTCCATCCTCGATTTTAGCGGAAGCATCTTCAATTCTTTTGTCATTAGCGATATCTTCATCGATGAGCAGCAGTTCATCTGAATCACTGCTTTGACGTCTTCTTCTTCTTCCTCTTCCTGTTCCTCCTAAGTTTTCCCTTAGATAATCACGAGATTCTTGATAGTCTAGCCAAGAACGTGGAGCATCTTCAGGTCTTCTGACAGGCTGTAACTCTGATGCAGCTGGAGCAAGGACTGTTCCATATCTTTCCCGGCTATCCCAAGTGGTTCTTAAAGCTGGACTGAACCTACTATGTGGCTCTTCTTGGTCTCCATCATTCCCAACAATATCATCAGAACCTCTCATCTCAGAAAAGTCCTGGGTGGTTCTTGATTCTGGGGCTGAAGCCGGATGTTCATTTCCATGAAAAACAACGGTGCCGTCATTCAAGACTTCTCTTCTAGGTATATTCAAACCCTGTAAATCATCATGTGTGAAAGATCTCCCTTCTTCTAAGCCATTCATAAATCTTCTCAGAACCTGCCTTCTTATTCCTACCTGGGTATCAGATAATCCCTGCATTTGAAACGTATTCTCTTCGGGGTTGACTTCTTGCTCCCTGGCAGATGTAGATCGACTCAGTGTTTGAGGTACTGCTAATGGAAACCTGAAGATGAGATCATCATGGCGGGTAGACCTTCCCCCTGAGCTGCTGCTGCTAACACTTGGTGAGTCCAATTCATGTCTGACACCAACACGACCTGATGAATTTGGTCGTGAATCGGGTATCCTTGGAGAGTTTGGTAATGTTTCTCGTCCTGGTCGTTCCCGTACCCGACGTGTCAGCATCATATCAAATAGTTCTAACCTGTTAAGCGGCCCGTCATGAACCTCTGATTGTCTAAATGGCTGTAGAACATGATCGTCCAGGAGCAGATGTCTTGGTCTCTGTCTATCACCAAAATAAATAACTCGGTGTCTTCGCTGAAACACTGTTGGAACATTTCCAATTGCTCTGTTGGCTTCAAGCTGCTCTAACTGTTGTACACTATCTTCCCGTCGAATATATCTGAGTCCAGGCTGTTCTTCCCCATGGTCAGCATCAAGTTGAGGTGGTACGTTGTTAGCCCTATTGTTTTGCGCCCCACTGCTTAAATGACAAACTCTTCTGCTTTTTCGGTTTCGTAGTTTCATTCCGTTATTGTATCCATCCTTTATGATCAGTGTGATTGGAATCCCCATTGTGGAAAAGGAATGCAATGCCAACTGAATGGCTCTTTTTTTTGTCACAGAGTGGGAGTGAGGTGGGTGGTCGCTAGAATTGGGAGTATCATCTTAGTTATTTTTCATCTTTGGTTAGTGTATGAATCGCTCTTGTTGACAAAGATCATCTATAGTGGCGGTATACAAACCACCTATCAGCTTGTTTATCTTTGTGTCACTTAATTTAATCGCTACAATTGAAAAACGCGCGTAGCCCTAAATTTTATCTTCCCACGCAGCCCTGAAATAAATCATCAAACGTGTTCGCGTTCGCTTGGTATAAAAAGGAGAACGCGCAAATTTTTCGTCTCTCCTACAATACCGCACACAAAGATTCTTACTGAAGCTTTGATACGAAATAAAACTACTGCGTCCTATTCACTGCATCATTAGTGTCAGGTTGATGAATGGAGGGGAAAAGGAACGCTAGATCAACCTGTCGACAACGACCTCATACCCTGGAGTGTCTTCTTATGACGCTTAATGGTAACTGCGTTTGCGATATATTTTCTTGTCTAGAACCGATAATAAACAAACATTATCAACCAACTTGCTTTATATGATATGTTGTAGCCCTTCACTGGTGGAATTGCCTCGTAGTAACCGTTGCCTTAATAGGCTCTTGAAAATGCTGACAATCAACAAGGTTAAAATGTAAAATCAGGCGCGTGATTCAAATCTAGAGCTATTGTAGCTAAAACATAGTTAGAAATTACAAAAAATAGTATCAACAAGAACTCGTCCTTGTTAGCTCAGTTGGTAGAGCGTTCGGCTTTTACAGTCTTTCA
>JAKVQS010000024.1:0-21656 GCA_030462955.1 Waltiozyma solani
GGACAACATCATTGGAGATGAGAAAAGGAAGCAGGATCTTAATAGGAGTTATCAAGGTTGCAACAACACACATCAAGACAGCGTCTTGCATGCAGCATGTACGCTTTTTGGAATTCGAACAGTAAGTCCATCTTTAGAACACTCGGCTGTAATTGAACTAGCATTGGAAAGTAGACAAGACCTAGCTGTTGATTCCAAGAACGGCGGTTCAAGAAACATGATACTGCATTGTATTGTGTTAAAGCGCATTTATTGATGCCAAATGGTCTCAGGTCAACCCTGAGATTGCTGTCACGGCCACCTCCGCAAACTGAAACATGTCAGCGCTGACTACTATGTTGAATTGTTGTTTGAGTGAAACTATACAATTATACCAATTTCATATATTAATCCCACATGTTATATTAATTCTCATAGGGGGGGTTCAAACACAACCTATTGTCCCTTTAAGATAACGGTTTTGTCATCATTGATGAGGATTTGGTTGACAGACATCAAATTCTAGAACAAAAGTATAAATGGGGTCATCATGTCATGCACCACAAAGGGGTCAGAATCTAATGATATCGGTTTTGATATCCCTATTGCGGTCGGTGAAATCTCTGCTGTGTTCAGATCTTAACTCCCGAGCCACCGCCGTTGGTGCTAAAGTAAGATTCGATTTTTTTCTTTTTTTTTCATATGACGCTATAAGTTGATCTGATCCGATCCGAGCAGCAGCTGGAGCAGGAGGAAACAGGAGGGCAGAAAGCACAAGAAGTACTAGAAGTTAGTTCATAAAACACAAAATCAATCTCATTTATGGAAACGTGGGAATTGTCAACGATTTCAGCGTTAATAAATTAAAAGAAAAACCAAAGAAAGTGCAAAGGAGAAAAGGAACCTGTGGCAGGTGGCATGGCTGTTGCCATGGCAGGTCATTATTTATTATTATATCAGATAAGGCGTTCGGGAGAGTCCAGGTCTTAGATTTGAACACGTCGTCTGAGATGTGGACAGGCCATGTCATGTAGGGATAAAAACCGAAGAAGAAGTAGAAGTAGAAGAAGAAGAAGTAGAAGTAGAAGAAGAAAAAGAAGAAAAACACTGTCGAAAATAGAAGCTTGAAAGCCTTCTGGGAAAATCACTAGCTTGGATTGTGGGTTCCATATATATAATAAACAACCCTACCAATGAATGGAAGATTTATACTAGATACAACTACAAGCTATTGTATTTATAAATTGTTCATGTACCATCACGGGTTGAAAATATTGAGGTTTACAGTGGTTGTGCGATTGGTGGACAATCGTCCAATCATCGATAGGCGCTTAAAGATTGGAAAATCCCATTTACGATCTCAGACTCTTTGCAGTGAATACGTATTCTAGTGATAGTAAGTAAGAGACGAAACCATCTACATACACCTTTTTATAAGTGCTTACCCATTAAGCATTTCACGTGCTTCCTTGATCAGCAGCAGCAGCTCGTTATCTGTGCGGTGTTTGATAACTGCAACAGCCAAACCTCTTTCGAAATGTTTGTTTTGTTTCAGTTTCTTAAGTGTTGCTTCACTGTTGTACATCAAAGTGGTGAGAAGGCATAGCACTCTATTGAAAATATCAGTTTCTCCAACTTGATTGACCAAGATATCAACCAAAGTGTCCACAAGATTAGGGTAGACGGTGTTTAGATCCTCACAGATGAAAGAAATAACGGCACCGTTGAGCAGAGTGACTAAAGCGGGCGCTTGAATCTTAGGATCAGCTGAATCCAAGAGTTCCACGATGATATCTAATCTCTTCTTGCTACCTGGATTCTCCAAATTGAATAATCTGACCAGATGATCTTTTGAAACGGTTAGATTTGAGATCAATTCCACTGTTGACCTTTGAAGTATCGGTTCTGATGATCCCAAATAGATATCAACAACTTGCCATTGGGTGTCCGTAAATAACTCCTTATGATAAGGTGAAAAATTCGTTAACACCACAAGAGCGTAGAACTGATCTTTAACGGTAATTTCTGGGTGTTTCAGCCTCAAAAATGAAAACATCATTTTCATGATATTTCCGACAGAGTTCTCCAGTTTCTTTGGATCAACCCCCAATAGCAATAATGATATAACCTTGGCAGCTCTAATTTTCACCAAAGGTGGGCTTTTCAACTCATTGTAAAAGGTACCAACACCAATCACAACGTTTTGACCAACAAGATCGTTTCTGACATCTTTATCATTTTTAACTATGTTGTAAATCAATTCAAGTAGAGCAAGTTTTGTTTGAGTGGTGGTGTATTGATATTTCTGCAAATTCGGTAGCACCTTTCTTTCGACCAAATCTTTGTTGAAGCCAATAATATCTTCCTTCGGTGAATCCTGTTCATCTTCCAAGCCTTTCATGGCATGTTTCTTCAATTTCCCCAATTCGGAGTTATCCTCTTCTGGGATGTATGTTAAATTGACGAGAGTAACAACCAGGCCATAAATCAAAGAGCCACTCAAAGATTCCCCCCTTTCCACAAGTTTGGTGAGATCAAAGATGAATGCCTGGTCGTTTCTCAAGATTCTTTTCACTGGAGCCCTCAATGAAAGATTGGCCAATGTTTCCATAGCAGTACCATTTTCCAAATTTTCTAATAAGATTGGCAAAATCTCTTCCAACTTGAATTGATCCAACTGTTTGGAGTAACCCCAGAGTTTTGAGAGCACCAAACAAGATAATAACTTCACCTGTAAGTGATTACTCTCCAGACCTGCTAGCAAGGGTTGTAAATATCTCTTGTAAACAATTTCTCTAAGATCTTTGAAACCGCAGATCAAGGATAGGGACTCCAATGAAGCTATGATAATCCGATTATCAGAGTTCACGCCAATCTTAGTCAATAATTTTTGGAATGATTCGTGCACAAAAAGAATCTTACCAATCTCTGGGTCGATCTTTATCACCAGATTTAGCAAACTAATTGATGCTAATATGTTTTCCAGTATGACAAGATTATCAAATTCTTCAGATAAAACATCCAAAGTCTCATCCTTATACAGAAGCGATAATTTCACGATGAGCACTTGGATAACATCATTATGGGTTCCAACATGAGGCAAGATAATTCTGAGAATTTGTGAAACATCATCAAATTTGTATTTGAAGTTAAGTATAAGCAGCTGTAGTAGTTCTAAATCTTCATCAAGGTACTCGGACTGACTCCGCTTAAGATCCCGCTCCAGTAACTTCAAATACTCTAATGATTCATCAAGGGAGACCAATTTGATGAAGATTTTGTAATCATGGACACATTGAAGAATCTCCAGCACTTTCAAAGGTTGCTTCTTTATCAGTTCTCCGTCGATGATGTCATTGAATTGCTTGGATAAGACTTCATTGTCCAAGGTCTTTCTGGTTGCGTGAAGCTCGTTTAAGTTAGATTCATTGGGATCAATAGAAAGCTTCGACAGGTTAGTGGGCAGCTCTGAGGCCATTGTAAAAAAATAATAATGAGTGTGGTGTATGTGAATTGATATCAGTTGTAGGATGTCTTCCAAGAGGGGTTGTTTTTTCCGCCGTTTTGCCCACCAATGCTTGGTTCTTTTTTTTTTTTTTATATATACAGGGAAACAGAAACACCGATAACGTATGGTACGTACGGGACTTTAGGCAATAATAATTACTTTTCATTTAAGAATGACCTAGAAGAAAACAAATATATTTACAAAGATATCGAAACTTTTTTTTCTATATAAACAACCGATTATAAAAAAAATCATACCCTATTTTTTTCTCAGTTGATGGCTCTCATAGTCAACTCGAAAGCGTAGAAAGTAGCAGCGTTGGCTGGGCCTGCTCTTAAGATGGTTGGGACGAAACCTCTGAAGAAACCCTTAACACCAGAAGTTTTCAAAGTGTCCTTGATAACATCCAAAGATGTCTTGTATTTAGGTTGAGTCAAGTTATCAGTTTGTAATCTGGACTTGACGTAATCAATTGGGTAGGAAGTTAACCACATGGAATACCCGGATAGTGCACCATATAGACATAATCTTAAACCTGGGACATCCTTTCTTTCAATGTTGTTGGAGAATTGATCTCTCTTGACTAGGTATTCAAAAGTCATAAAGTACATACCTAAACCATGAGCTTCTCTCAGACCACAAGGACCAAAACCTCTATTCAATAGCTTGAAGCCACCTTGAGCATAGATCTTCTTGATCATATCCAAAGGACCAAGTTTACCTTGAATCTGCGTCTGCAATCTGGTACGGATGTGTTCAATTGGAGTGGCTAAGAAAGTGTTGGTGACACCAGCAACGGCACCAGATAAGTAGAATTGGGCAGGGGACAGATCAGTTTTGCCACTAAAGACGACTCTTTTCATGTATTCATTGGCGGCGAATTGAAGAGAGACACAGGCCCCTACACCAACTAATGGAGTTAAAGTACCCTTGTAAAGAGCAAATGGACCTTCTTTGGAGATCAGCTGTTTCAAGGCATCGGTAGTATTCTTGTATTGACCAGTGCTATCTGATGCTAAACGGACTTTAATGGTATCGAAGGGCTGACCGACTAAGACTTGGGCGATACCGGAAACAGTACCGGCAAACAAATCCTTAGCGACTCGAAGGTTGTCGATCGGTTCTTGGTCTGGGATATAGATGGCTTCTTCAGTCATTGTGTATAAGGTGTGTTTTCAATGGATATTAGTGAAGATTGGTGGTGGCGGTGCTGATGGTGCCGGTGGTCAAGGATAACTATTTAATATTTCAACCTTTTAATGTCTGATTTTTACAGATTAGGAAATTTTTCCAGTGTACGTGGTGGTGTGTACCCTCCTCCTCCTCCTTCTTCGCTTTTCTTGATAAGAATTTTACCGCCTCGAACGGAGTCACAGCGCACTCCTGCAGTGGGTGGTGCCTTAGGAAAGACTGGCTTTTCTTGTTCTTTTTCTTTTTAAAGTACATGAGCTTTTCCAATAATTTGATATATATACATATACATATATAGGTAAATATCGTGCCTTAAAAGATTTGAAATCAACCCCCTTGTCTATGAAATCGATCGAAAAACGTTTTGCTTCTGGCAAGCGGCGGTCGGCCTGGCTTCCTATTTCTGACTCCGGATCTGTTGTTCTTTGCCGCGGTTCTCCACTTTCCACAAACTCGTCACATAAACGGTTACAGGGACAGGGACGATATATATACATAATTGATTAATTATTCAAATTCATCATTTTTATTTATCTACTCTTCTTCTAGTCTTCTCAACAAGTAGTCAACTTCAACTTTCTTGGTTAATGGGATGACCCAATCTTTGTAAATCTTAGCCAAATATTCAGGAGACACCTTACTTTGAGCATTTTGGGAGAACTTTAAGGTTGGGTCAATACCGTAAACTTTACCCTTTTCAATCAATCTCAGCAAGATCTTTTCTTCAACTGCAGAGTTGGTGATGGCTTCTTCAATACCTTTGATATCCCTTTCTTCGATTAATTTGGTATATTTGGCGCGTTCGTTCTGGAATTTGGCTTCAGCAACGAACTTCCCAAAATGGATTCTTCTGGATAAAGCTTGCAAGTTATCAATATCACAAACGGTACAAGAACCTAAGTTCTCTTGTTGTTCACCCTCACCAGCAGAAATCAATGGGACGATGTTTTTGATGTAGTTTTCTTTTATGAGCTCATTGATGTTAACTTCATCTGAATAGGAAGCTAGAATTTTTGGGTAGTTGATCGATGGTAATAATGGTGGTAAGATTTCATCTTGGTAGAATGGGACTTCATCTGGGGATTCGTATCTTCTGACTTGACTGTGGACTTTTTCCAAGTTCAGCAAAGTCCAATCTAAGAAGGAACCATGGAATTCTGGGATTTCAAACTTGTCAACTTGGTAGACAGAAGGGGTAGAAAAATATTGGGATCTTTCCAAGAAGTTGAAGACGATGGTGTCTTCCATACGGACAAGAGCATCTCTGATGTTAGCTAAGTCAAGAACTGATTCTGGTTTAAGGAAATCCATGATTTGGGTTTCGTAAGCTTGTGGCATATACAGATTAGAATTGTTCCTGTGTTGAGGGGGGGGGTATTTAAAGCAGTCTTTCCCTGCTTCTTATCTAACTATCTCTCTTTCTTTCTTTCTTTCTCTGTCTCCAGATCTTTGGGATTTTTTTTCGCCGCCACAGTGTTTTGAGCCCCGCGGCAACACGTCGGTCGCAATGGCTGGTTAAATAAATAAACAAACCTCGAGGCCCAATACAAAGAGTTTGAAAATAGAGTCATAATCTCGTCATATTTGGAACATAGTAGTGTTTGAATATATATATAATGATAATAATAATAATAATAATGATAATAATAATAATAATACGAATAGTAATACTAAACTAGAAATCAATCATACTCTTCACCCAGAACCTCTTTAAGGATCATATCATTTTCCTTAACCGATTGATCCATCAGGTACTTGTCATCAATGAACAAACCAAAAGTTCTGAACCATAAGAATCTTTTGATACGTGAGATTCTGGAAGGATCCAAGCCATAGTTCAAGTATGCTAGATCTAAGTCAAATTCACAGTCATCGTGCACTCTTTGCTTCTCAAGCATATTCTGTTCAAACGAATTTAAAGCATGCATACCTTGGATAGAAACTCCAACAACCACTATCAAACCACACATGATCAAAACTTTAAAATTCTCACGTTTCATCTCTTCAGGATCCTTCTTCGTTCTCAAATTTTCATAATCTTCCCAAGTAGACGCATTCCAGTAGGCTTCATTGGTGAAGTTCTGATAAGTCGCATAGACCGGTTGTGAATGTTGTGGATAGAAAGTATCGAGCGGTGATTTGGATTTCCACCCAGTCTTGAACTGATCATAAAGCGTCCTTTTCCTTGGATCTTTCAATAAGTGATATGCTTCTGTGAGTAACTTGAATCTCTCATTCTTCAAGTCACTGCCAAGGATGTTACCCTTAGCATCAATGTGTTTCCTTCCGTGTGACACATCCGGGTGGTAAATCTTTGCTATCTTGAAATATTTGGCACGAAGTTCCTGTGGATCAAACGTACTTGGTGTCATTTGGAAGATTTGGTATGGTGAGGGATTAGAGTCGGAAGGCCAATCCTTGTTATGGAAGGAATCTGCATCATCAACGGCAGTGGCGTAGAGTCTTTGGATGTTGATGTGTAGGAACTTGTTCCGTAGTGTGAGGATTGGCTGCTTGGAACCAATACGTGATATCCGAAACATGAACAGGTGTAAGGGTAGTTTGGGATGAAAATCCTACTTTTTGTGTATTATAGTTGTATGTGTGAAGATAAGAAGATTGAATTAAATCCTTCCTTTGACAAAAGTGATTTTTTTGACGTCAAATAACACATCGGGCTTTGGTTTCATGATAAAGAGCCTTCTTCCTTTGCACGTTAGTGCGGGAATTCCATTCCATTCAGATAAAGAAAATTGAAACCAAGTGCCAGAAGTTCGCGAATACTCGGAGCATCATAGCCATCCATCCATTCAATCAAATTAATTTAAAACACTAACAATCTGTTGTTAAGCCGGATTGTGTATTCAGTTAAATTGAGTATCATTCATAGCTATTCTCAAGTTATTCCTGATCCGCATTAATCATTTGGAACTGGGATTTTCGGAAATATTTGTTTTGTTCCCCAGACTCCGTTTACTACCTACCCTCGAAAAAGAAAAAGCAAACTTCGTTCATCATCATTTTTAAACATCTAATATACATTTCTCTGTCTGTACACAGAAAAAGAGGTTTATGAAATGTACTCACTAGAGGTTCACAGCAGATGACTCACCTCTTTCCTCTATCACTCCACCATTTTTCAATCTAATGTTCACCTGGCCCTTGTTGTACAGATACTTTTCCAATAGGAGTGCATTTCTTGAGTTAGCTTTGTACATCACCTCCACGAAACTCCCAACAAAAGGAATCAGACCAATAGCAAAATCGATCAGAATGTTACCCAAAAACTCCAGTTGAACCATCCATGGCAAGCCACCATCCAATTCCAAAGCCAACTTGAACAACATCAAAGATAACAGAATGGAGCAAATAGCACCAATAACAGGAACAATACTGACAATGCTATTCCAACCGAATCTGTATCCTAGAAAACTAAAAGCCATATCCAATTGATAAGCTCTTCTCATAATTTTCTTCAACACATCAGAATCATTGCTGGAAATACCTTCTGGAATTGAACGTGGTTTCTTGGCTTTCTTAACACTTGTTGAGCCTGTGAAGAACGAACGTTGTTCAACCTCATACTCTTCATAATAAGGATCTTCTGTCCCAAATTTATTCCATTTATTCTCTCTGAAGATCTTTTGCAGATAGTTAGTATCTTGAAGATGCTATAGATTCGGTTTTTCTAAGCCATACATACCTTTTGAGTGATCACTTTCAAAATCCATGGGACTATCGACATTATGTATATCTGTTATGTGAGAGCCTAATTTTATAAGCGTATAATAAATAAAACTCCTGATATTCTATTAGAGCAATAATTTTGGTATGTAGCAAGATGAGAAGAAAAGACAAGATTATTTTATAAACATGAAATTTCAGATATGTTGAAGTGAGGCAGATAGCAAACATACACAACGCTCGATGGGCATAGCCCTGGGTCATGTTCACGTGATCGCAACCCACAGCCAATCAGGATTAGTAATCTTTTCACGGGCTTTGGCATTCACCGGGCCACCTTCGCCCCAAACCGGCGCCCGCCAGGATCACGAAGTCGCGCAAATTTTGACAATTGCTTTGTAATAAACACCAAACAACAATCACAACAAACAGTCAAGATCATCACTATTCCAGTCTTCCTACACGCCAAACTAAGATAAAAGTATGTAAAACTTACCCAATCATCTAATTGGAAGGTCAAGGATTACAGCAGTTTATTGGAATGTCAAAGATTCATATCATTCATCGATTTTGATGAACTTGTTTCCTTTGTTTTGATTGCAAGTCAGCACTTATATAAGCCGATGGGGAGGATCGTTATCAACAGCTTAGGTAATGTGACTTCACTTGAAGTCAAACATCAACGGGAAGACTATTCACCAGCAAATTTTGCATTTTAAGAACCACACTCTCATCCTCTGACTCTATCATATCAAAAAGCTATGGAGATATGGAGTGTTAAGGGCCTTTTTTTTTGCTTGCTTCTTGACCTGAAGCTCGAAACATCAACAGGTGAAGAAAGTTACTAACATTATTCTCACAGTCGACCAAAAGCAAAATGAGTGCTAGCTGGACTACAACCGAAGAAGGTAAAAGATTAGAAGATCAAATTGACCCATCATTCAGCAGAAACGGCTCTGAAGCTGCCTCTGGTATTTCTGAAGAAGCCTTCGAAGCCGCTGCCGCCGCAGTCGTTGCTGCTACTTCTGACTCTGCTGCTGAACAGTTAGCTGCTCAGCAACAATTACAAAGAGAACAGGAAGAACAAACTCAACAACATTTACAGCAAGCTGCCGCTGCCGCTGCCGCTGTTGAACAGCAGCAACAAGGTCCACCAAGCACCAAGTTAGATATTGAAAAAGAACCATTGGTTAACGACGAAGGACAACAAATCAGTCGCAACGGTAGAATTCTCTCCAACACCAAGCGTGCTGAACAAAACAGACAAGCTCAAAGAGCTTTCAGACAACGCAAGGATATCTACATCAGAGACTTGGAAAAGAAAGCAGCTGAAATTGATACCTTGAAGGCTACCATTGAAGCTTTAAAGAACGAAAACATGCAATTAAGAGATTACTCTTTAGCTTTACAAGCTAAATTGATTGAAAAGCAACCAGATATTCCAGCTCCGCCAGGCTCTTTCAACGGCAGATCTAACGATAAAGAATGAATTGATCACAAGGTTCAATGGGTTTTGTTGTTGTGGGTGTTTCATTATTCTTATTATTATTATTATTATTATTATTATTATTGTTGAAGTTTGGTTTTATTAGTGTTTTTGCTTTGGTTTATCTGTTTTCGGCTCAACATAGACTGTTCACATGGACATTCTCTGTTTTATATATGTCTTATATATCTATTTAATCGGATCTGTACCGACTTTGGTTTAAACTGATGTTTGGAGATTGAGCTGAAAATGAAATGTGACAGGGTTCAGAACCCCACGGATTAGGCGAGGTTTCATTACATAATTGCTGACTAAGATTTTTAGATATCAAAACAAACATTAAAGGCGTGATAACAAACTATCCGTTGGGCAGCTAAAGGGTAAATTCAACAATCAACCACTTATACATTTCAATTTCCACTCTTAGAATAAAACATCAAAGACATGGGTGCAGAACTATCATTGTTAGCCCCGACGGCACCATCAATTGCCGTTTCTGCATACGTTGATGTCTTAGATCAAATCCAATACTACAAGCAAATAGGATCCTCAAGATTTCTCAAAACCATCAAAGCCAATGACCGAGATGGTACCATTGTTGTGAAATTATTTATCCAACCTAATCAAAATCCATTACAGCTAGCTAAATGGGCAAAGAAACTTCAGAAGGAAAGGGATATCTTGTCGAAGATTCCAGGTACCTTACCTTTCCAAAAGATTATAGAAACAGATAGAGCTGGTTATTTGATACGACAATATATCAAGACCAACATGTACGATAGAATCAGCACAAGACCATTTCTCAAGGAAATTGAAAAGAAATGGGTTGTTTTCCAGCTACTTCAAACTTTGAAACATACACATGACAAAGGGATAGTGCATGGTGACTTGAAAACTGAAAATATCCTTGTTACTTCTTGGAATTGGATTCTTCTATCTGACTTTGAAACTTTCAAACCAGCGTATCTACCAATTGACAATCCAGGTATTTTCTCATTTTACTTTGATACCTCACAGAGAAGATCATGTTACTTGGCACCTGAACGATTCGTCACCAACGAAGAGAATATCAACTCAGAAGCAACATTGAATCCAAAAATGGATATCTTCAGTTTAGGTTGTGTCATCGCTGAAATATTCTTGGAAGGATCATCAACATTTACATTGTCTCAACTATTCAAATACAAGAATGGTGAATTTGAGCCAAACTTATCTGGTATAAGGAATGATCAAGTACGAGAGATGGTGTCAAGCATGATAAGCTTGAACCCTGATGACAGGTTAACTACTGAAGAATATTTAGAAAAATACTTGAGAGAGCTTCTATTTCCAGAATCTTTCCACAACTTCACTTACGATTATTTCTCCCATTTGAATGAACCGACCAATTCCCGATCATTCAGCACCATCGAAGCATGCTTAGATTGTGACTTTAGAATCAAAAGTTTGTTTTCCAACTACGACAAAATCATTGAAAGCCTTCATCTCCAATACAACATCGCCAGTATTGAAGCAAACGATATTACTGGATTACATAACGAATTCATTCCAATCAAATTATCATTACCTGGTATCCCTGATAACTATAGATTGAAATCCACAAACCAGATATCAGACATTAATAATTCATGTCTTCTTTTCTTATCAGTGATACTGTCAAACTTGAGAAATGCCAGAAGTGAAATTACTAAGATCCAAGCTTTGGAATTGATCTTGGCACTTTCTGAGAGGTTGTCAGATGAAGATAAGCTTGAAAGATGCTTGCCCTACATTGTTACTCTATTGGACGATGAATCGATTAATGTCAAGGCAACGGCGTTGAAATCTTTAACTCAGATCTTACTATTAGTAGACTCCATTACATCCATCAACATTGAAATCTTCCCGGAATACATAATACCAAATCTTGTCGACATCATGCAAGATACATCCACTTATGTTAGAATGATCTTTGCCAGTTGCTTACCGTACATTGCTCAAACATCCATCAAGTTTCTTGACTTTGCTAAGTTGCTGAAACTCAACACCAATATGGATACATCCGTGTTCATGGACTCTACAATTGCCAATCAAAGCACCACCTCTAAGTCGATTGCTAAGCTGTTTGATGCTGCTAAGCAAAGACTTTCCTCTGAATTTGAAACGTTGGCCGTCTCTTTACTTATTGATGCTAACCCAACTGTGAAGATAGCTGTTCTGCGCAACATCCTACCTCTCTGTGCATTCTTTGGTCAGGAGAAGACGAATGACCTGATCTTGCTTCATTTGAACACTTATCTTAATATTAAAGATTCACAGTTACGTGCCATTTTTATTGAATCCGTGGTTGGTTTGTCTATTTACGTTGGTGTTACTGGTCTGGAACATTATATCCTACCATTATTAGTGCAATCGCTAACTGATTCTGAAGAACTAATCGTTGTTAAAGTTTTGAAGTCATTCCAAGATTTGATAATGATGGGGTTAATCAGAGATGAATTTATCTGGGATTTATTAGGCCTCTTCACCAAGCTTATTTTACATCCAAACGATTGGATAAAACAATTTTCTTTACAATTGGTTGTTGATATTGCACAAAACATGACTTTTTCCGATGTTTACTGTCTTCTTTATCCTATCTTGAGACCATACATTGAATATGATGTCACTGAATTCACGTGGGATACGTTGTATTCCATCACCAAAAGACAGTTATCCAGACAAGTTTACAATATCTGTTTGAACTGGTCGGCGAAGGCAGATGAGAGCTCGTTGTTTTGGAGAAAGGTGAAAAGTGGTAAAGTCGATTCATTTGGTAACAATGGATGGGAATTCTCTAGCGTTCCTGTTGATTACATTGGTTCAACGAGACAGACAAACAAGAATTATTCCATCATTTTTGGTAACATGGAGATTTTGTTGTGTTCTGAAGATAAGATCTGGATTGACAAGTTGATCAAAGCCGGTCTCAGCGAACAAGAACTTTGGAAGGTTGCTGATTTCAGAGACTACATCTATCGTTTCTCCAATTCGCAATCAAGAGCTAATTCTCCAACCACTGAATATTTTGATGTTGTCCACACTCAGCAATTAGGTATCCTCCCAAAGAATATCTTCTTTGACACCAAGAAGAATGTTGATTCTGGTAATTTCAACAGCATTGATATCACACAGCTTGATGATAGATTTCAAAGTTTGGATATCCCAGAATCATTCCGTACTAATCCTAACTCTATTATTGATGATAGATTGGTCGACTCCTCTACTTCCAACAATGGTTTTGACATCACCAGAGTTCCAAGTCTTTCTGCATCCACAGAGGATCCCACGAAATCGTTGATTATTGGCGTTACATCTACATCTAAGGCTGCACCAACTATCACTACTAACGATGAGCATGTCTATGCACAAATGAACTCTTCAAGAGCCAAATCCTCAAACACTTCAAATAAGATCACAGTTGAAGCAAAGAAGCTACAAGTTAACCCTCAGACTCAGATTTTACCAATCTCACACAGTTACATAGGTAAAGACCCATACATTCTCAAATATTTGAATTCAGTCAAGTTCGAACCATCGTTAGATGAGTACAAAGAATTCCAAAAAATCACACAAACAAGACATAGTTCTGCACAATCTTTGGGCCATGCGGATTTGAGAAACTGGGCTCCACAAGGTGAATTAGTATCCCATTTGAATGAACATGAAGCGAAGATCACAACCATTGATGTTTCTCCAGATAACAGATTTTTCATAACAGGTGACAACGATGGGTTCTTGAAAGTTTGGGATATATCAAAGCTAGAAATGAATGTTTCTCAGGATTCACTCTTGACCATAGATTTATCTTCCCCAGTGCTGAAATTGAAATACTTGAAGGACTACAATTCCTTTGTTGTCGCTACAAAAAATGGTCTTTTAAGAATCGTGGCACTGAAATTCAATAACATTAAAACCACCAAAGGTAAAGCGAGTATTACTATTGAAAAGGTTATCATTATCAGGGAACTGAGGTTTGCCAATGAGGGTGAATACGCTTTGGATTTAAAGTTTGGTGAATCCTCAAAATTTAGACACAATTTATACACAACCACCACATTATCTAAGATTTATGTCATTGATATTAGAACGATGTCCATCACTACAATTCTTCAAAACAACCCATGGTTGGGATTCATAACCTCTTTTACGATGGATGAAAATCATTCATGGTTGATCGCTGGTACTTCCAAAGGTGTTTTGTGTCATTGGGATTTGAGATTCGAGATCTTATTGCGATCTTGGAAATTGCCTAATAATCTACCGGTCATCGATGTGAAGTCATTATCCAGCAATTACCAAGTCAATAGAAAGAAAGGCAGGTTTGTTGTTATCAATGATGGTGCTTATTTGAGTATACTTGATGTCAGTCAAGGGTTAGTTAGAGATGTCCTTCTACCAGTTTCCAAAGAAGCCAATGGATCTGGTTATGATTATTCCCGATATCAAGTCACTGATCTTGACTCTAACGATTCATTGGCTAAAGAAGTTACTTTATCATCCTCCAAAATTGAATTTACAAGCATGAGACTAGTTGAGACACACACGGAACAAGCAAAGACAGCTCATGTCGTAGCGTCAAATGTCAAGCAAGAGATTGTCATTTGGGACTTATATTCGCCTGAATCATCCATGAAGTTATTGATGTCCAATATCAACGAAACCTCAAAGTTCCAGTCACATCAGATCAACTCAAACTTTAGATTGACCAAAGAATACATTTTGGACTCAGAGATCAAAAAGATGGTAAAATCTAAAGCTCAATTGAATCAATTGGAATCAGAACATAACATCAGGAAACATAAAGATCAGATTCTCAAAATTGGTATGATCTTGAGCCCTTACGATATGTTTTTAACCTGTGATAGATATGGTACTGTGAATGTTTATAAGTAATTGGGTAACCGATCAATGGGTTCTTGGCAAAATAAGGAAAGTATATTTGAGAATATAATTTGTCATTCGTAACTAACAACATCTATATCTTAAGCCCTTTTAAACCATGTATTAGATGACTTGCTACTTAGCGGGGTCTCTATATATAAGCTTTGGTTTTTTTTTTCCAAGGCACGACATCTACATTCAGAGTTTGTGCTTTTTTTAATCTTTTTCTTCTTGGTACAAGCTTCCAATTCTCTCAACTTTAAAAGACTCTACTTCTTCGTGAATGAGAATCTTGTAATCGTTCAATGTTATGGCATTGTTTTCAAAACTGAAATCAAACACGGTAGATGACATTGGCTCATCACTATAATCTCTCACAGATTTCAAGAATGGATGCTCAATACATCTAATGACATCAAATCTATCATTGGAGTCCCAACATAACAAATTGGATAATAAATCAAGGGCAAGGCCTGAAGCATATGGATAGACTCCATCCCATGGCATAGCTCTATACTGAGGGTTTGGTGGAGAGAATAAATCCCATGCAATACTTGTGCCATATTTCAAGATCATATACTTTGGCGGTGTACCCAAAACTTTTAATATTTCAGTAGCTTGGTGAATCTGATCCTGACCAATGAATAACGGTTTTCTGCCGTATAATTCAGCAAAGATACAACCAACCGCCCACATATCAACAGCTTTGGAGTAGCTCCTTCTGCTCAACACAAGTTCTGGAGCTCTGTACCATCTAGTGGCGACGTAATTTGTGATGCCATGTGATCTGTGCTTCAAGTATTGTGGAGATATACCTCTAGCTAAACCGAAATCACAGATTTTCAAGTTTCCTTGGTGGTTAATTAAGATGTTACCTGGCTTTAAGTCTCTGTGTATCACATCTGCAGAATGGATGTATTTTAAGCCACAAAGAATCTGATATAAAAAATTCTGGATGTGGAACTCTGAAAACTGAGCAGATGAATGAATAACCTTGGCCAAATCGTAATCAGCTAGTTCTTGAAAACAGTACAACCCATCATAAGGAACACAGTAGACAATATCCAATTCAAAAAGATTGATGATATTCTTATGACCTTTGAAAAATCTCATTAGCTTTAACTCTCTAATAGCTCTTTTCAAAAGAACATCTTTAGTGAAGATATTGGAAACTTTTTTGATAGCAATTGGAACTGGAGAGTCTCTGTTTGTCTGGTCTAGGGCTAAGCAAACGGTACCATATGACCCTTTACCTAAGACTTTCAAGACATGGTACTTTGAGTCAATGTAGAAATTGGCCTCCGCATATGCCGCATAACCAGGTTTTGACAGCATCTGTACCTTTGCTATTGGATTGTAATGACCATGGTGGTGTGCAGAATTTGGTCTTCTACTTTCAACGTTTGTAATGTTATTGTTGTTGTTCAAAATATTAGCCATTCTGTAAATACTAAGAATTATGTCTGAACAGTAATGGGTCTAAGGGGTGAGATGGGCTTGATGTTGGTGATGATCTCAGTCAGTTATGAATGGATAAGGGGTAGTTGACCTCAGATCTCTGTAACTTCAGCAAGTGACATCCTTGCTGAATCTATCAATTTGTAAGAACATGCCTTCAAATGGATCCAGTGACAAAAACTGGTTATTATAGAGCAGTACCAACCACTAGAGCACCAACACTACCAACTGTTCAAAACCAATTTTGTTGGTGAAGATGCCACAAAAACAATCAATCGAACCTCTTCGCGATCATCATCGCATCTTGCATATTTATGCATAATCCACTTTTTATAAAGGCGATTAAGCACCCCAGAAAAAGGAGAAGTTGTTGCTTGAACGTCAAGGTGAAATTGATTCATCACTGAGTTGATTCATGTGGGTTGGTTTCTTCAGATTCACAGAACTTGGAATGCTACTGATTTCCCAGAAGTATAGATCCCATCTACATGACAGTTGATGAGCTTAACGATGAAGACGTACTTTGAGAGACATGCACGTCGGATGGTTTGCAGTTTACAAAGTATGTATTTGATCCATCTACATGGCTCTATGACTCACACGTAGGTTGCTCAACTATTGAATCCCACTCTGATCGAGGATTCTCGTCTTTTACACCAGTGATCTACTTCTGGCACACTGTGTTCTTGGTTGGGTTTGACACTCAGGAGAGCCCTGGAATATAAACACGTGCCGCGTCATAAATTATTTGGATCCCTCAAGCATGACCCACCGACCCAGAAGCCTGATTATCAAATGATTATCTTCTAAAGATACCAGTAGTTCAGAGTTGTTCTGGAACTAAATTCTTAGCAACATAGGACGATAAGGTTTTGATTTAGTGTGCGCGAAAGACAGGGGAATGCATCTTTTCAACGTGACGTCATCCAATGGAAAGGTTGCTTGTTCATTTGTGTATGTTGTGAATTGATACATGGTATATAACAAAGATACAAGTCCAAATTCCAGTTTCTTTCTTCATTTGTTTCACCTAAAAGAGTATTAATCCGGTACTTTTTGGCGACTGATAATCCTAGTTTTGTCAATCATCTTATTTTAACTCAAATCACAAATCATACAATTAACATTATGTCTTCTTCTCAAGGTAACTCTCAAGACTGGATCGACAAAGCTGAAAACTTCATTGATGAAGAAAACATGAAGAAAGTTAGATCCGCTGTTGGTGAAGAAAGATTTGACAAATACGAGAAGCAAGCTCATGATCGTTTTGGCCAGCATCAAGCTGGCTCCAATGTTCGATCTTCAGGTCAAATGAAGGATAACGAATCCACTGGTGGTATGATGGGTTCTATGGGTATGGCAAAGTCTTCGAAGAACAAGGACACATCCATGATGGATCCCCAATCTGAATCTTCTGGCATGGGTATGGGTATAGGTAAGGGTATGGAATCCTTTGGTAAATCTAACAAGAGAGGTACATCTGGCATGTCTGATGAATCGTTCAGTACCAGCTCCAACGCAGCTTCTGGTATGAAGGAACAAGCTTCCAAAATGATGTCTGGTAAAAAGGGTTCCTCTATGGGTGGTTCTGGTTCTGAATTTTAAGGGGGCTTGTAATTTTTTTTTTTTTTTGCCTAGGCAGGACTTGGCAGTGCAAACTTGGTACTAGTATTACAATATATGAATTTTGTCTTACTCAAATTTTATATATGTAAAGTGTCTGATATTTTAGAAAGATCGATTGATTTGTCGGGACAAATATCATTACGCGCGTGTCTAGACTCAGAGTCATGTTGTGTAACTAATGAACTTAAAATTATCTGTTCTCTATCTAACATATATTAGTCTGAAACTGCTGCACTCTGGTTCGTAAGAGATCTATCAAAGTTATGGTGGTGGTCTAAAAGCTTTGGCACGTGATGTATCTCGGAACTCACTATCATTCTAGAAGAAATCCGACTCCTTGTATTTACGGTTTCGCCCCTCCCCGCAACAAGTGACGTTAACACGGTAAAATGACAATTCATCGTTGTGATCCAAAGGTTATATGCAATCATTAGGTCCTTCGAAAATGAAACCATATAGTACCTGATATATTAATCTCTTCTTGTAATTGAAGATCCTCAAAGATCGATCGGTGGCAGATTACCCTTTTGCTCACATCAACATCTTATCAATCAAAATACTACATTAAGAATAACAAACGAGATTCATCAATATTACAACACCAATGTCTTATCCATTATTGGTTTTCGGCTATGAACCAAAACAGGCATTAGCAGCAAATGAATCATTAGACATCATGCATAGCGTGAGGTTGAGGCCTAGGATGCCCACATTTGATGATTTGATCAATCAAAGAGGTTCCAAAGAACACGAAACTCTTATTCTCTCTAATAAAATCCACAAGTACTACGATGCTTTGGCAAATGGCCTAGATACCTCCTTTGTGTTTTCCAATGAAATCCCCAAACATTCAGATAAAATCTCTGATCCTTTAGGAGCTTATCTCCAACAACACGTTCAATGGGCCCCTCATTACTCGGGGCAGCCTTCGATGGAGTCGAATCCGACACATAACACTTATGCATTCAACCGGGGCGATGACCATGAAGATCGCTTTGTCACTTATGTTCATCATTGTGATCATATCGGTGAAAAACCATTACCACCGTTATACCATCATGCCTCGTGTACCACTAACGATAATGTTTACACGATTGGTGGTATAACGTCAATTTTTGAAAACACTTACCCAAAGGACCTGGACTTATCAGATTTCATTATCAAGGAACAGGCAATCTTACCACCTCCGCTGAAGATGTCCATTTTGAATAACACAGCGATGATTCCAAACCGCAAGGTATATTGTCTTTCTTCACTCACTGGAGCCGTTAAAGCCTTCCAACCAAAGGGTGATGTTCCTCCTCCCCTCATGGCCATGTCATGTTCATTGCTAACAAGGCGTTATATTTTCTGTTATGGGGGATTTGAACTTATCACTAAAGTTGAGAAGACACCCGAAGGTAAGTACCTTCTTTGGAAATCGATAAAAATCAATCACGCTGCATACATTCTTGATACAGAAACGTTCAAGTTCCAGAAGTGTGAGTTCACAGCACAACCCAATCCATTGGTATTAACTCCAATCACGATACCACGATTTGGCCATTCTCAAATCTCTGTGAACATTGAAAAGCATTCTGATATGGAACGCGGCGCACTCCAGAACATGAACACATATCCAGCAACGATATGTGTCATGGGTGGTTTTAGGATGTCTGGTGAAAATCCAGTTGAATATGAAGCCATTGAAGATTTCTGGAAGTTGGAAGTGAGTGTGAACTATTCTGGAAAACATGACTACATTCAATTTGGCTCAACAGTTTTAGCCACGCCGATTTCCAAACTTGGTAAGTTCCCACCACCGCGTGCTTTCCACATCGCTGAGATTCTGGATTCGAAAGTTATCTTTGGCACAGATGTTAATAGTATCATCCCTTCTGTACAAACAGGAAAGGCCCTTGGTGAATCAGTAAAGTTGGGTATGACTAAGAGAACCCCGTTGTCGCTATATCCAATTGATGATGAAAATACCACAACTGACAAGCTTTCCAACTTAAGGATGATCATTCATGGAGGCAACGACGGTAGAACAGTGTTTGGTGATGTCTGGTGGTTTGATTTTGATGAAGAGCGTTGGTATGAAATTGAAACGAAGTTCAACACCTACAGTAACCTTGACTTCAAGTTGGCCCCTAATGAATTCCAAAGGGTGATACTAAAGAAAACAGGACATCATTCTTTTCTTTTTGATATATTTCTAGTGACCATTGGTGGTGTCATTCCAAGTGATTTTACATTGAACAGACAAAGATCTAAATTCAAGGATATCTCGGAGGCCTTCGTTGGTTTAGAGGATAAGCAAGATCGCTGGAACAGGTTAAACTATAAAATGTTCATCCTTAACCTTAAAACACAAACTTGGTTTGTCTACAAAGCATTTCATGGTTTTAATGTCGACGATGTCACAACAGATAAAGAAACGGGTACGATCCCTTACAGATTTTCATTGATTGGAAATACAGCTTCACTAGCCAACTCAAGGGTCTTCATTCTAGGTGGTATTGTAGCACCAAATTTGACAATGGTGAAAGATGTTCCAAGAGATACCATGAACAATAGTGTTGCTGTAATTGATTTTCCGTTGGGTGGTCTGAGTAGTGAGGAACATCTGAAACAGATGAAATTCTTCAAGTCTTAAAAGTTGATAAATTATCATGGGATCTCTCAAGCCATATATATGTCATTAGGCAAGCAATAGTTTCTTAATTATCATATGTATAATATTGGTATAGTTATGTATATGATAGGCAAGAACTACTTATCAATGCAGATCACATATGTGTGAAATCTTTTCTATATTATGTATCCTTTTCTCAAACTTTTAAGAACTTGAATGTCTCTTGTTTTCAACCGATAGACCGATACTAAAATTTGCCTTTGTTCATCAACTCTTGATGAAAAGGTCTTGTGTAGGTCAGATTCAACCGAAGAATTTCTTCTTCCAATAGTTTCAATCGTTCAAACACCTTGTTGGTTGTTCAAGTAGTAGAGGGTATATTATTTCAAATAGATAATTGGTAACGATAATGATAGAATAGAAGTGAAAATATACAGAATGGCAAACCGTGATTGTTGACATTGGGTGAAAATTTCTGGGTGGCCTGGCCCATTAGATCAAGTAGGATTTGATTCAAGTGCAAAACCATGAAATCACGTGACTTTTTCTAAGGGCTAACTAAAAATATTAAAATAACATACAGATTAAATGCTTGATATACCTACTGTGAGTTAAATAATAATAGAGTCCCTTATTTTTATATCGTTATCTTAAAAATCTCTAAAACTTATATTTAAAAGTACTTGGAGCTATAACACGCGTTGCTGTTTTGATTTAGTAGTCATCATTTCTGTTGTTGTTACCATAGGATTCATTGTTGGAACCATAAGAATCATTGTTTATTCTGTTGGAAGAGCCGTAAGAATCGTTGTTACCAGAATAATCGTTGTTGGAACCGTATGAGGTCTTGCTAGAACCGTAGGAGTCTTGGTTTCTACCAGATGAACCGTAAGATTCTTGGTTTCTACCAGAGGTACCGTAAGAATCGTTATTGGAGCCGTACGATTGATTGTTAGAACCGTAGGAATCCTTCTTGTTGGAAGAGCCATAGGAATCATTATTAGAACCGTAAGAGTCCTTCTTCTTGTTGGAAGAACCATATGAGTCGTCGTTGGAACCGTAAGAGTCCTTCTTGTTGGAAGAGCCATAAGAATCATTATTAGAACCGTATGAGTCCTTCTTGTTGGAAGAACCATATGAGTCGTCGTTGGAACCGTATGAGTCCTTCTTGTTGGAAGAGCCATAAGAATCATTATTAGAACCGT
>JAKVQS010000025.1:0-20953 GCA_030462955.1 Waltiozyma solani
AAACTCAGGAGGGAGTCGTTGTCACTCGACTCACTGAAAAAGTTTGGCTCCGAAGTCTAATATCCCTATCTAAGGATTAGATTCGCATAAAATACGAAAGGAGACCTAGTTCAATCAATACTTGATAGACATTTTTCCCGGGAAAGACCACAATATCTGATACTTAAAGGACCAAAGGCAACTTCCCAAAATACTTCCCAATATATCTTCCTCTTCACTGAATCCCGGCCCAAATACAATTCCACAAGATCAATGTCAACAGAATTCTTCGAATACAATTCTTTCACATTAGTGCAACTGCCAGAACAAACATCAAACATTCCAATGAAACGGAATGGATCATCTCATATAAACCCACATTGGAACACCGACGGGCAAGATTCAAGGCCCAACATGTTGTTTGATTTGACTTCTCATTCTGGATTCCAACAAATTACCACCGCTTTAATTTCATTACCAGCATCCCACCAGCCCGAAATAGATCCATTCTACTTCCGATATGTTCCTGAAGATGATGATGATGATGATTTGTTTCTTCCTTCTCCGGGATCAAAAACAAGGTTCTTGGACAAGAAGACAATATCCAGTCAAACAAATATTTCATCAACTAAATATCAAATTACTAGCACATTATTGCCAGAACTACACCTAAGCACTGGATCTTCGTTAACAGAAGAATCGCCAAGAAACGGAACGGTTTCACTGCAAGTGAATCCAAACCCTGATCCGCTCCTTGACTTTACAGGCAAATACACTGGTTGCATCAAACCAGGTTATAAAATAAAAGAAATCACCGAATCTCATGACACGACACCACTTTCACCAACACATTCAGAGGCAGATGAGTTTGAGATTCCTTTGCACTTCAACAAGAGACGAAGAAATGCCATTTGCATATCAGTGCCTTCTTCACGAAAATTTGAGGTTTCTGCTTTCATCAATGGCAATCGAAAAAGAGAGTTGGGAGCAAATCCAAATCCAAATACAAATACAATCTCAACATCATTGATAACCCCACCTTTGGTTTTGGGAAACCCACAGGGTTCAAAATTGATTTCTCCAACCAAGTCCTCTTCGGTTACGACAGGTAACAAGCCAGGTCCCAAACCATCGAAGGACCCAAAAGTATTGCACATAGACGAAGCAACAGGAGAGGAGCTGATCTTGTTTGATTATTCAATGAATAAGACGGTGAGAGATTTTCTAGTCATTACGCCTATGATCCATAAGGATACACTTGAAAAACAAATCAAAGAATTGACGTATGAATTCAAGAAAGGCAACGCTGTTTATCCTAAAGCATTGGTACCAAGGGAACAATATAAAGGCAATCGCTTTAATTATGAAAAGGAGACCAATGAATTGGGATGGTTGTTGAGCTCATTAAATGCAGACCTTCAAGGTCATAGAGGGTTGATCCAAAGGGCTGTTGACAGTTGGAGAAACACTAGACCTGATGATGGTATGATTAGTAGGAGATTGAAAAGAAAGAAATCTAAGTAATCTGCTCACCCAGTTATGGAAAAGGCAAAAAGAATCACAATACTCTATTTATAACGAAATTTCATACTGCTTTTGCTTTTTCCTCTGTAAATTAAGTATGTTCTTCGATATTTAGACACAATGTTCATTAGTCGTGTCCCCACCGATTTGTAGATCTCCCCGAAATACGCGCGTTGTTGACACAGCAAATAAAATCAAAACAAGCAAAAAACAAACAAACAAACAAACAAACAAACAAACCAAAAGGAATATACTCTTCTTGAAACAACTCCAATCCATAAATAAACAGCATGCTGCAGAACCTCAGCGTGTCAAGAGTCGAAGCCAATGACTTTGCTGACTGTGTCAAGTGGGCCCCAAATGGTGAAATAGCCCTCAACACCACCAACCAACTCACCTTCCTAAGACCAAAATATCTAAACCTTTCAAATGACCAACAAGTGAAAGGTACCAAGGAACTATTCACTGTTGAAATGACGAAGCATGAAGATCTCCATTTGGATAATTACTTCTTCAAATCTGAAATGAGGGATGAAGTTGTTTCAAGTGTGTTTGTTCATTCTGAAAACACTATTGTCAAATTTGAATATTCACCCTTGACTAGATCACAAACTGTGTACTTTGCTGTCTTGAGTAACAAGAGCACTTTGGTGATTGTTAAAGATGGTGAATTTCTTCAGAAATTCAATCCTGATGAAGTCTATCAATCACAAGCCAAATTCAATGAATGGAAATTTGAGACTTTTGAATGGGTACTTACATCAGATAATGAAATCAGCCTAGTTGTTGGCTTGAGATCTGGTGGCCTGCAACTTTACAAGCTAGATGATAACGAAGAACAATTTGAACTAGCACAAACCATTGATGAAGCTTCTAAATCACCAATTGTCAAAATCAAATCTTACAATGAAACGTTGGTCATCATTAACGCTGCAAATGAAGTAATTTTCTATGATGGACAATTCTTTCAAATTCTTCTAAGTCAGAACCCTTTCCAAATATTGGATGTCATTAAAGTTAACGATGATCTAATCTTTTCCACACCAACCAAAATTCACAAATTATCCATCGTTGAAAAAAAAGTCACACAAACTGTTGATATCGATCTCTACCAAGCTACAAGATTGTCCCTAGTGGGTCTTAATGAGTTATTAGTAACTATCATAAATTGCAAAACACCATCTTTAAAACTCAAACTAGACTCATTCCAAATTATTGAAGATGATTTGGTAGCACCAGTGATAAAGAAGAAGTTAAACAAATGGAACAAGAAATTCAACGATTTCAAGAACAAAGACCCTGTATGCAAGGTTTACGGCTCTGACTTCAACTATAACAAATCTATTCTTTGCTTTGTGTATGAGATTAAAAACTCACTCACATTAACTTATTCCATTGAATCTGAGACTACACTTTATGTGGAATTAGTCCCTGTTCCCAAGGACAAGAACTTCAAACTATCAACCAACAGAGGTTCTTCGTTGGCTATCTATCAACATTACCAAATCACCAAAGATGAAGCTTTATACAATGAAATCATCAGTAGCAATCCTGCTGATGACTTCAATGACATAGACTACAACTTGAACTTTGATAAGTTTCTCAATGAGTGTGTTGTTAAGAATAGACTGTTCCATGATGATTCGGTTAAGGCTACTCTCAACAGAACTTCAGAATCTATTCAAGATATACAATATTTCTTTGCTAAGTTGATTTTGAATTACATGGAAGTCAACAAGGTGAATGTTACAAATGAAATTGACCAGTTTGTTTTGAATAACTACAGTCTCCTAACAAACCAGTCATTGATGTTCCCGGATACTAAGAAATGGAGTTATACAATCTTGGACAAGTTCACGGAACATTTTGATTTGGAAAATGGATCTGGATCTGATGTTCCATTCAACGCTGAAAGCTTCAAATCTGAAGAAGGTCACGATTGGTTAAGATGCAGGTTGACACTCTTACCATTATTGACCAGCAAGGTTCTTGTTGATCCAATTTTTGAAAATGCTCAAATCCTCAACATTAAAGAATCATCAAAGGAACTTGAGTTATACAATTTTGGTCCAATTACCAGAGATGTATTAACAGTGTTATCTAAGATCAGTCTTTTCAGTGGAGGTATCTTCACTCCCGTGGTCTAAAATTAGCATTTTATCAAACAACACTGATCTTCTTTGATCGGCTCTTCAAACTGATCTCAGCATATTTCAGGAAAT
The DNA here is from genome assembly GCA_030462955.1 of Waltiozyma solani. Classification (NCBI taxonomy): domain Eukaryota; kingdom Fungi; phylum Ascomycota; class Saccharomycetes; order Phaffomycetales; family Wickerhamomycetaceae; genus Waltiozyma; species Waltiozyma solani. The sequence continues at coordinate 3,726 of JAKVQS010000025.1, forward strand.
TGTGACTTTGAAGCAACAAAGATAATAAGAAAGTGGATAACATGATCTCAATGTTGATTCTGTTGTAATCAAAGGCCAAGATAAACCCATTGATATCTGCATCAAAATCAGAAGCCTCAACGACTCTTTGACGAACATTGATCAAGGATGTATCTTTGGTTCCAGTACCGTTTACATCACGGTGGCTATTGTTTAGCCCATTGAATAGAGACTTCTTCTCCTTTGTTATGACTTCTAGGAACTTCAAACCGACCCAACTTACAAAAACTTCAGAGCCAAACGTAAATTTGGTGACGAGATCTGTTTGGAACAACCAGTTATAGAACAAGAAATTGACTACCCAGTTGAAACTTAACTTCATTATGGAGATACTGGTGTTTAATGGTGATTGTCTGTAGCTATTGGTATTCTTCAAAACAATGAACTTCTCAGTTAAGGAATTATGCAAACTGGAAACCAACTTCTGTTTGATGTTGTTGATGTTGTTGATGTTGGTATTGGTATTGGCATTGGCATTGGCATTGGCATTGGCATTGGAGCAGCGATACAAGTTCCAATTGTTACTTGTTCTTTCGAATTTATAAAGAATCTTCCCATTACCCAGTACATCAGCCGATTTCACAAATATAGTGGATTCATCCTGGATGGAGAAGTACAATTTGTTGACTGGTCCTTCTAATGGTATTACTCTATCAATGTTGTTGAAACTTTGGTGTTCTTCATATTTCATGCTAAGGTATCTGGCTAGCAAGGCGATGGCTGTCGTAACTGTGAACAGAGACAATGCAATAACTTCCATGACTGGCTTTGCTTTATATATCTCCAATGATAGATTGAAAAATCTCTATTTATGTTTGGTTTGGTTGTTAATAGCTGACCCTTTTGTTAGTTCGCTTAAAAGTATTTTCGGCATTTTGACACAAAAACGAGAGAAACTTCTTAGAAATAATTAAAGTATAGTTCTGGTCAACCGTTATTAATTAATTTACAAGGCAAAGGAAAGATATTCAACTAAAATTGTTCGAATTATTAAAATACAAAATTAGTATGAACAAATGCTACCTACCTACCTACCTACCTCTTTATCTTAAGAAAACCCAGTAGATGAAGAAAACAAATAGTAATCCAAGACCAATGATTGGCACGTACTTTTGAATCAACAAATCAAGGTTGATCTTATGGGCAGCTTTTCTGTATTTCTTAGATTCTTGTCTAATGGAACTGGAAATATCACTCATCTTATCCAAACTGTCACCTCTGTACAATAAATCTTCAATGTTCTTACTCAACACGGACTTGACATCAGCCAATTCGGAATTTAACTTGTCCAAGTTGGATTGGGCTCTTTGATCTTGGTATAGCTTCTTGGTCTTTTGCATGTAATTGTCAAATGAAACAAACCCATATGGTCTTGTATCAGGTCTGAGAGAATCAGCACCATGACTCTGGTAGAATTCGTTGGAGATTTCAGAAAGGTATGAGAAGGCCAATTTTCTTGGGTATGACTTTTCACAGACAACAAAGTATATGATAGAGTTTTGGATTAAGTAATGGATTTGAAAAGAGCCACTTTCAATCGAAGCACGTGGTTCTGAGTTTGGTGTTATTCTTGATATGATCAATTTGACTTTTTTCTTTTGTTCCAATAGGGCTGGGTCGCTGTCGTCGTCAACGGTACCGGATAATGGAAGACCATCGTGTCTAAATATAAGAGTAGATTTGATCATTGATTATTACAAATAGCTTAGCTTGCTTTGACTTATTGTGTTCTTTGGACTTTTTGCTGTTGATGATGTGTTGTTGTTGTTGCTGTTGTTTACTTTGTTGGTTGGTTGGTTGTTGGATTTGTTGATTTTTCGCTGATTCGATCGCGTGGAACTTTTAACTGGAAATGTAACCAACCAACCCCCCTTAACCGCTTTGTAGGGCAATCAAATCAAATCAAAAAAGAAAATCCCCTTGACTCCACCAACAACGACAATGACCAGCTCATCTTCTGGTTCAATAATGACATACTATTTGTCACTCCTACCAATTCTTTTAATACTGTTACTGCTTGCTGTCAGGTTGTTCCTCAAGATACCATACTTTTACCAGATCAACACCAATAAGATATCTGCGCTAAAGGGGAAGAATTTAATGGCACTATTGGGATCTGGTGGACATACTGGGGAAATGTTCCGACTACTTTCCTCCATTGATTCTTTGGAAGAGGTCAACAGTATCACCTGGTGCGTTAGTTCAGGTGACACTACTTCCGTTGTTCAATTGGATAATTTCCTCAAGAGAGCCAATTTAACCAAATTCAACTCAGTAATTCACCTAGCAAGGGCCAGGAAAGTCGGTGAATCTTGGAGTTCTTCAGTGATCTCCACAATAAAGTCATTCATTTCCACATTATTCTCCATAGCATCCTTGAATAACTATCCAGATGTTCTTATTGTCAATGGACCAGGTACAGTTGTCCCATTGTGCTATCTCTTCTTGATCATGAAAGTTTTAGGTTTGGCTAATACTAAGATCTTATACATTGAGAGTCTTGCTAGAGTCAAGGAACTAAGTTTGAGTGGTAAACTCTGCTACTGGATATCGGACAGATTTATTGTTCAATGGCCTTACTTGGCAGAGAAGTATAAAAGAGCTGAATATCATGGTATTCTTGTGTGAGAAAACAAATCAGGGTAAAACTTAATGAGCAATCATCGCTGGGAACTGGTAACCTGTTGATACTGATGGAAGAGTGACATAGTGTATTTTTATTGTTCCATTCGAATTCAATGTTGGTAGTAGTGGTATGTATTGCACTGAACTCTAATTGGTTCCGATTTTGGCAGAAAGCAAACAGAATCTTGTTTCCAAGTGATCCCTTATGTGATTGTGCTCAAAACTTTGTTGAATAATGGTCTTCTTATCAACTGCTCGGATCTATCGTAAAATAAAATAATGAAGTGTGTGTTACTGTGCATACGGTAAAGCATGCACATGGCATTGCAGGTCATGGCTGTTGATCATTTTACGCTTGACATGTTTAAAACTAATGGCATCGCCGTATCTTCATGTGACTTGTAGATTAAGATGCAAGGGCCTAGACTCTGGTTATTTTGCAAAAGATCTCGTAATAGGTTGCACACTTTGCATTACGTCGCAAGCAATAATACAGTTTGGTGCATTGGAAATTACTTCCGGATCAGGAAAGGGTCGGCTTTCTGCTAAGGTCTAATAATAAAATAGCTTCAAATATCATCAAGAAATCCAATATCTCTCTCCTAATTGAGCAAATATTTTTGCCCATGAATATTGAATAATGACAAATTCAAGCAGTGATATTAATTGCAGTGTGGGGAGGTAGGTGCCAACTGAAAATGAAACTAATTTATAATTCATGGCAGCCATTCGAACAAAAATTATGCAAAACCTGATCGTTAGCACAAACACTAAACATTTAATGTGCTCAATGTCATACATAATGGCTGATATTTTTTACAAGATTTCCTTCTTTCTTCCTTTCCTACAGGTGTTGAAAAGAAGAGGCTGACGTACTAGCAGAATATATCGATGGTGCTCCCACCCGTCTCTCTGGAGTTTTTTTATATTGGCTTTGTGTAACGTAACCCCCCCCCCCCCCCAGAAACCCATCAATCATCCACGAACAATGTGCTTTATCCTTGGCTATGGCATTGATCAAAGGACACTTACTCACAGATTGCAACAAGTTTTGGACATAATTTGTCTTGGTCTGTTCTGTTCTGTTCTGCAATCCAGCAACCACCACCAACGCCATGGCAATCCATTCAGTCATAAACCTTCCCAATGAAATTATTCTAAAGATCATATTTGAAATCTACCTCAGCAAAAGCTCAATCGTTCCATTTATCACCACCTGCCATTTCCTTTATGATCATTTTGAATTCCTTATCTATGTCATCAAACCGTTCAAATTGATTCAAGACAACAGTACGTCTAAAATCTCAAAGCACCCAGACTCAAATGTCATAATGAAACGGCTATCGAAGGAAGATAACAAAAAAATTCTTAATCGTATTTCAACATTAGACATTGTTTCCATCAATATATCCAAGAAACGTCAATCTGAAGCTGGAATTTTGGATAACTTGTTGATTACAAATATGCGAACATCCATGAATTTTAATAAGCTAAAAATATTGAACTTGAGGATTAACTCTTTGACCACTTTTTGTTCTATCATACGGCATTTACCCCCCAATTTGAGAGTTTTCAAAAATAAATTTGATAAGGTCTCCTCCCATGATTTTGCCAAGCTTGATATAAAACTATTCTCTGACAATTTATCGATAAGGTCTTTACACGATTTCCAATACTTTGAGATTAGCTTCCACAATGCATATCCAGTATCCAGTACTAAGGTACATCCTGAATTTGGCTCCTATCCTGGCCACCGAAGAATCATGCAGACTAAAGAATACAGAAATCTCAAAAACTTGCACTCAATATTCATTAAATCTTATCAGTTTCTACATGATCTCACAACCAAAACTAACAAGATGAAGAGACTGTTTGGTAATTTGATTCATCAGTTTCTAAAGGCCAATAATAATAACCTAGTCAAGTTAGAATTTCTTGGTATAGATCTTGGCTTGATTTTTAATAAGACTAATAAGCTGTTGAGATTCCCACAACTTAGAATATTCTCCTTTGATAATGCATCAAGATCCAATATGAACCTATGGATTGATGATCTACAAAGGGTAAATAAAGGATCAAAATATCAGGGGAAAGAACCATTGTTGATCATGTTTGATAAGATGGGTGAAATATTGTTTTACAAATCATTTAGTGTCGTGAGAATCAATGAAGTCGTCTCAGAGTTGTCTTTATGGAAGCTAAGTGATGATTACATGTCACTGTATGCTATTCTAAATATTGAAAGGAACATCATCCATTGAACTTTGTAGTTTTTTTAATAAGATATACAGCTGAAAATACGCTATGTAGGACTCGATTTGGGGCTCTTCCAGTAGTAGCATTTACATTGTTACAACCAAGACCAGTGTTCCCTAGGACAGCGACCACTAGGTTCTTCTGTTTAGTAGAAAGTGTTTACCTGTGGGTGTTGAGCTTTGATTGCAGGGCTGCCGTTGCTGTTTCTTCTGCTTCTTCGTTTTAATTAATGTTTGGTATGGCTTGATTGTCAATTGGTGTGTTCATGGCGGTTGCTAATGATAAGCTTGGTTCCAAAATTCTCAGTCCACATCCACAGAGCACAGAGCTATTTGGGGGATGTTCTCTTTCTTTTGTGTTATGACAGTTGCATGGCGGCAAATAACAGTTCCAATCTTTGGAGGTAGAACTGGTTATTTTCCAATTTTGACTTGGTGTTTCATCTGGCTGGCTATTGAAAAATGGTGAATTTTCAACTCTCAAGCTTCATTGGAGAAGAACTAAGGTCCTAGGATATTTTTTTTTAGGAGATGATCAAATAACGAAATACATGTATTAAAAAAGTACAATGATCAATAAGGAGAGAGATCTATTCGTCTGTGATAGCACCTTCCAATTCTTCAAGGGCCTTAACCAAAGACTTGTGATCCAAAACAATAAAAGTCTGAACAACACCGCCTTTGCTTTGTAATTTGACCTCCAACTGGGCGTTCTTCTCTAGGAACTCATCCTCAAAGTGATAATAATCTAAATCAACGGTCTTGATTCTCTTGTTGGAGTTTTCGTCAACTTCATTGTTCACTTCGTATTTTCTAGATGGGATCAAATAGTTGTCATAGTGACCGACTTCAGTCTTTTCAATGTCTTCTAAAACAATACGGTAGATAGCTGGGATGACTTGGATTGGCATGTTAATCAATCTTTCAGAGAACAAAAGACAGTTCTTCTTAGCACTGATTCTATTCAAATAAGCGGACAACTCAGAGTCTGAGGCATGGATGTATTTCAAATAATCAGAACCTTTCAAATCTTTCAAGCTCAGTGGGGATAAAAAGGCATAAGGGTCAGAATCTGTACCATCGGTTTTAATCGTTGTGGTTGGGGCTTCTAGGATCAAGTCAGTTAAAGCGGAGAGGTTCAATTTCTTGGAGTCTTCACCGATTAATTGACGAGCCAAGTTTTTGAGTGAATGAAAATCAATATCCTTGTTAATGTCGAAGAAGTCGAAGTCAATGTTAATGATTTCACCTTCAGATTGTTCATCTTCAGAGTTAACTTCCTGTCACATGGCAAAGTTAGTATCAGATCTTTGAAGATGAGGAGTAGTAGGAGTAGTAGTAGTATACACATACATCGTCAGTGGAGTTAATGTCAATATCGGATTCAGATTCTTCTTCTTCAATTCTTCTCTTGGACATGGTTTATGTGGTATTTCTTCTCTCTTTTGGAGCTGTATTGAATAATCGCTTGCTCATTGCTGGCTTTGGTTGACAGCTTTTTGGTTTCCAAATTTTGTTTTTCTAATGAAGGCGCATAAAATTTTGAATTACAGAACAATTTACAATCAATCGGCCGAAATGTCTTTAACACGGAGAGAGAACAGGAAGTAGAAATAAGCCACAATTATACAATGCCTTTAGTTTCTGGTTATTCCTCCTCCTCAGAGGATGAAGATCAACCTTCTGTTGTCTTAAAATCAACAAAAAGAGTCACGATAAATCCAAAAATACCCACACAGTCCAACAACGTGCCAACACAACTCTCAAGCACAGCACCATCAACACCAACTTCAACAGAACAAGGACCAGAATCCAACCCAAATACAATCATCAGAAACTCTGGTGTTATCATTAAGGAATCATTGGATGACTCTCTTTTTTTTGAAAGGTACATGAGAAAGGGACATCAGCTAGAGAACCAGTCACACCAAACCGAACCAAGGAGAAAAAGAAGGAAAGGTAAAGATTTTCTCAAGAAGGAAGATACAGCAGGAGAAGATGATTTAGACATTGATGTTGATGCTTACCTTGGACCATGGGCTAAATTCATTCAGGACCATTCTGATAATGATAAAGTTGAAGAGATTGTTCAAATACAGTCAGGCGTGGAATCAGAACCAGTAGAAGAAGTCTCCTCTTCAGAAGACGAAGACGATTCACATGAAACCAAAGAAAGCACCAAACTGTACATTTCTTCAACCCACGATTACCAAAATCGTTCGTACATTCATCCACCAACAAACACATCGACATCTACAAACTTACTCAACGATTCTACTCCAGATATCTGTTTCCCGCCGTCATCCATCTCACACACTTATGCTGGTCATACCGGCGGTGTTAACAGATTAGAATTATTCCCTAAATCACAGCATTTACTATTATCATGTGGGAATGATAACAATATCTACCTTTGGAATGTCTATAATAAGAGGGAATTGGTTAGGGGATATTTCGGTCACAATGGTGCCGTGAAGGATGTCAATTTTAATACCAATGGGACCAAGTTTATCAGTGTTGGATTCGATAAATATGTTAAAGTTTGGGACACACTCACTGGTGAATGCCTTTTTATGTTGAAATTGAAACATAGAGCTAATGTGGTGCGATTTATTCCTGGAAATGATGAACAGTTTATCGTTGGTTTACATTCAAGTAAGATCGAACATTATGAGACAAACAAAGGTCAATTGTTACAACGTTACGATTCCCATTTAGGCTCCATCAACTCTTTAGAATTCTTTGATGTGTCATCCACCCACGTGAAATTCATCTCCTGCTCGGAAGATAAGACAATGAAGATCTGGCAACTAAATTTGAACATTCCAATTAAACAAATCTCGGATCCAAAACTACATGCCATGACCAATCTCAAGCTTCATCCTTCTGGAAAATACATTGTTGCTCAGTCAATGGATAACACCATAGCTTCCATTCACACCAGTGGGAAATACAAATTCAACAAAGCTAAAACTTTCTCTGGCCATCACACTGCAGGTTTCAATGTCAATTTGGATTTCTCACCAAACGGTCAATTTATCTTAAGTGGTGATTCTAAAGGTGAGGTTTACCTCTGGGATTGGCAGAATAAGACATTGAAGAAACGATTGGGTAATATGGGTTCTGGCAAAGGCGGCAAGAAGTGCATTGGCCAAGTGGTTTGGAATAAGAAGGAAGTTAGTTCTTTGGTTTGTGCTGGTGTTGATGGGAAGATTTATTACTGGGAGTGATCGTTTATTTTTGCTATATATGTAATTACAGCTTTCAAAATGCATGTTATGAATAACTAATTCCTTATACAACCATTACAAATGTATCTCATTTGATAAAGGTCCCAAAAGTGATGATTTTTGGTTTTCAATGGTATTTTCTTGTTTCGAATCATTGTTAAACCAAAAAAAAAAGATATTTAAACTTAAGTTGCTATCAGTTATGCTTGGCCTGTGTAATCTAAGGTGGTGATTAAGGCTGATCTAGTGGGTGTCCAATAAAGGTAATTCCAAAATCTAACAGAACACTCTCCTGTATATCAAAAACCAGTGGTAATCTGTTGGCGCGCTCTAGCCCCCTGGTCCAGCCGAAAGCTGAGAAAGAAAAAACTATTCCCGGAAATAGTAATGTTCAAGCCACCTGATCAGTCGGAATTCGAACAAGATCTGTGGATATACGCCGTTGCCCGCGACCGTGGAAAACAAACAAAAACAAGGAGAGTGAAGGCGCTTGAAATATGGTGGCAAATAACGGATGTTTACAGAAAGGCATTGTCCATTCATTACCCACAAACCCCTCTATCATCAATGTCCACATTAGAAGAACTAGATCAACAACAGCCACCTCAAGGTGGTGAAGATTCCTTGGATCAAGATATCTTGAATTCCACCACCGATGATATAAACACCAGAACCAGATTGTTGGAGAATGATATCAGAATAATGAAATCTGAATTACAAAGATTGAATCATGATAAACAAGTTATGTTGGACAAAGTGAAGGATAACAAAGAAAAGATTAATAATAACAAACAATTACCTTACCTTGTCGGTAACATTGTTGAATTGTTGGACATTGAAGCTGAAGAAGAAGCCAAGAAGCAAGGTGGTAACATAGACTTAAACGCCACCAGAGCTGGTAAATCTGCTGTCATTAAGACCTCTACTAGACAAACTGTCTTCTTGCCGTTAGTTGGTCTTGTTGACCCAGAAACGTTGAAACCAAATGACTTAGTCGGTGTTAACAAAGACTCCTACTTGGTCTTAGATACCTTACCAGCTGAATACGATTCAAGAGTGAAGACTATGGAAGTTGATGAAAAGCCACAAGAAACCTACTCCGATATCGGTGGTTTGGATAAACAAATCGAAGAATTAGTCGAAGCTATTGTCTTGCCAATGAAACAGGCTGAAAAGTTCAAAAAGTTGGGTATCAAAGCTCCAAAGGGTGCCTTAATGTATGGTCCACCAGGTACCGGTAAGACTTTATTAGCCAGAGCTTGTGCTGCCCAATCTGGTGCTACTTTCTTGAAATTAGCTGCTCCACAATTAGTTCAAATGTTCATTGGTGATGGTGCTAAATTGATCCGTGACGCCTTCGAATTAGCTAAGGAAAAGGCCCCAACTATTATCTTCATTGATGAATTAGATGCCATTGGTACCAAGAGATTCGACAGTGAGAAATCTGGTGATAGAGAGGTGCAAAGAACTATGTTAGAATTATTAAACCAATTGGATGGTTTTGGTTCTGATGACCGTGTTAAAGTCTTAGCTGCTACTAACAGAGTTGATGTTTTAGATCCAGCCTTGTTAAGATCTGGTAGATTGGATAGAAAGATTGAATTCCCATTACCATCAGAGGAAGCTAGAGCCTCCATTTTACAAATCCATGCTAGAAAAATGACCTTAGATGGTTCCATCAACTGGCAAGAATTGGCTAGATCCACTGACGAATTTAACGGTGCTCAATTGAAGGCTGTTGTTGTTGAAGCCGGTATGATCGCTTTGAGAAATGGTCAATCATCTGTGAAGCATGAAGACTTCATCGAAGCTATTGGTGAAGTCCAAGCCAGAAAGACCAAATCTGTTTCTTTCTACGCCTAAGTTTTGCAGTTCCTTCCGATTATATAAACGATCTAATGAATGTACACTAGATTTCTTTGAATTGTTGATGGTTTAAATTGAAGAAAAAAAAACTTTTAAATGGAGTGGCTAGCTGTTTTGTCAGTGAGTCTTCTTGTGGTTTTGGTCATTTGATAATGTAGTTTATCTTGCCTTTTCTATTGTTCTGGACCGCTTTCCAGTTTGTCCGTTTCGTTATTATTCAACATGTGGCGGCGTGGCGTTGACGAATCTCTGTTGGTTTGCGCCACACTCGCTAAAGCGAACGATACTACTACTGATAAAAGGGCATACATAGCGTTCAAATTTGAGTTGAGAACATTTTTCTTTCTCTTTTTTTGAATTTCTCATGGCTTTTTCCTCATTTCTCTCTTCAGAATGGAAAGAGAGCTCAGTTAGCTAGTTAATCGATCAGATACTGGCATTTATTAGCTCAAAATCGCCCAATCAGCTGCACCTAGATAGTTCAAATCACCCAATGCATTTTATCGGCGACTGCATTTTAGCGAACGGGCGAAAATCAAAAATTTCCATAACAACAAACGCCAGCGAGGATTGAACAATAGCGGAGATTGTCCACCACGCACACAAACACACTTAACATCCCCCCCAGATTCACCAGTTTTCTGGCAAATACTTCATTATATCTCCCATAGATCCTATTCACTTCGTTTCATTTCTGTCATTGACATTTTCATTCTCCTTTCAAGTTATTGCTTTGCTGTTATCTTTCTGATCCGAAGTTTCTTTCGCAATTCGCCTTCGAATCTTTCAGCCAACAAGATCTTTAACATCACGACATATTAGTTCAGCCTCAACAGCATACTTACCGATCTAAACTGCATCCCAAACCCAAATCCCATCAAAGTCTTTATCACAAACAACCACATCCATCTCACAGATAATCACCCTAAAACATGTCCGATAGATCTTACACCAAGGAACAAGAAATAATAGTGGAGAAGATCCTCAAGCATAAGAATCACGAATACTACCAAATCCTAGAAATCGAAAAGACAAGTACAGAGAGTGAAATCAAGAAAGCATATCGTAAAATATCACTAAAGGTCCACCCAGATAAGAACGGGCACCCCAAAGCTGATGAATGTTTCAAGAGAGTGAACAAGGCCTTTGAGATTCTAGGTGATACTTCTAAGAAGAGAATATACGACCAAACAGGTGCTGATCCTGACTCTAGGTTTGGCGGTGCCTCTAGTGGTGCATCGTCTGGGTTTAATGGCCACCCTGGCTTCAATAGCCATCCAGGTTTCAATTTCAATGGGTTTCCACAGGGTGGTTCTCCATTCTTCCAAGCAGGTGGTCCTGGTGTTTTCCAAGCAGATGATTTGTTTGATATCCTATTTGGGGGTGGTGGTGCCGGTGGTACTACTTTCACATTTGGTGGTCCAGGTGGTGTCAGATTCACAACAGCAGGTGGCTCGCCATTTGGTGCTGGATTCCAACAAAGAAGACCACAAGCCGGTCAAGGGCAACAACGTCCAGCAAACCAAGAACCTGCGGATACATGGCAAATACTGAGACAACTAGCTCCGATTTTGCTAATGATTGCTTTGCCGCTGTTGTCAAGCTTGTTCTCAGGCTCAGATAGTGTTGAAAACTACCAGTTTACCAAGGACTACAAATACAACAATGAACTCACATCGTCCAAGATCAATATCCCATACTACGTTACAACAAAAACAAAGAACAATCTCACACCAAAGAAGTTGAGTAAATTAGACCATGCTGTTGAAGAACAATTTGTGGATAACTTGAGGACCAGTTGTAGATATGAAAGGAACGAAAAGGAAAGACACATCAACGATGCCTATGGATGGTTTTTTCCAGACGAAGAAAAACTTGCTAAAGCTGAAGCTCTTAGATTACCAAGTTGTGAAAGACTGGAGGAAGTTGCTTCTCGTTTACTTTAATCATTTCAAAATCGATAACAGTAAAAGACTTAACGATACCGAGTCATTTCAATTCACTTGTACAGTTATAAATTGCAATTCCAAATTTTACTCAATTCTAATATTCAAAACCAAGTAATAAATGCCTTTTAGACAAAGTCACTATACATCCCCGGAGGTGATCACAATTACTATCCATCCCTCTTTGCATCATCACCTTCACTCTTCACATATTGTTCTCCGCTTTAGGTTGAACGGCGGGTAGTCGTCAGATCGCGAATCTCCAACGGGCAGTGAAATCGACGTTGGGGAAGAATTAGCGTGTCCATTACATAATCACATTCCGCCTGATCACCGTAGCAACGGCCGAGTAAACGCCAAAAGTAAACAAAGAATTCAACGTAAAAAAATCAAAACAAAGGATAGGTAATCAGGAAGACAGCACAGATACAATGCACCACCACCAAACGCAAGATAACAATTTATTATCCGTTTTCCGATACATCCACTCGTCTATTTTTCCAGCCCTATATCACATAAAATAGAGTCGACGATTCAAACAGGTGGCCAGGATGACGGATTCAACCTTTACGAATTTGTTCAACAATCTACCGCCACTAAAGAGCATAATACCCAGTTTGTCATATAGCACGGATACACCCAGCTCAGTTGATGTTGAGGAAAACGATACCCTTCAAGATTATGGGATTGATACATCCCCAGAGGATTTGAGAAATTTCAGCTCGCCCACGCTGGTGAATGATTCCCTCCTATACTTGAACTCCTCGTCATTGATGATGAACGAGATTGAATCAGAATCTACCATTATACATATCCAAGATGATGATAATGAATATGATGTCAACCCAGATGCTCAACATGATAAACTTATAGAGATGAACAAATATCAGATACGATTGCAAAATCTACGGCTAATGTGGAGTGAACTAAAAGGAGGTATTGATAAGGATAAGAATACACTACCTGAGTTCTTTGAAGAGTTCAGATACGTCTTGGTTACCTCCCAGCTATTAGATGAAACGATACTGGTATCCAACTTCTACAATAGCAATAACCAGATCAAGAAGAAACAATCTAGACTGATAATGTCTGGTTCTATGAAGCTTCATTATGGTGAGTTGATCAAGATTAAAACTTTGTTCAAATTCAGACTAAACCACACATTTACATCAAGGCTGATAGGAATCGTTTGTTTCATCAACTACATGAAAAGATCAAAAGTTCTCAATAAGGTCCAAAGGAAATTTATAATAATCATTGTGCTCATCAAATTGAACTCGTTATTGAAATTTATCAGACTCAAAAACGCGTTAATCACCAACATTCTTCTATCTCAACTAAAGAAAACCATTTCACATTATCAAACATTTGATGTTCTGATAATGAAGATCTTCAATCGATTCAGGGAATTCAAACTTTACAACAACCAGATAATAATGCCACTCAACCAAAACCAAAACCAACCCCAGAGAAACATCATCAAATTGAACCACTCAAATAAACTCACATTTGAAAGCTCGATGTATGAATCATTGAACGGCTCCCTCACGTTGATGGTGAACTCTACGACCAAAGCCATCAAATCTCTATTACCATTTATTAACCGATATGATCTGGAGAATTTCATTGATATCTACAACATTAATTTAGTTGAGTTGAACTATTTGATCAACGAAAATATCACTAATATCGATCTTATAGAATTAACTCAAGAAAAGATCAAAAAATTTCAGAAGCTCAGAAGATTTCTTCTAACTGTTCTTTTGTCAATCAACCTGAACTCTAACTTGAATAATTACGATTTTGTTTGGGGAAAACTCTTAAGAATATTCCATCTGGAAATCAGTGACAACAATTCTGCTCCACTTGATCACAAGCTCAATTGTGTCTCAACTGAATTGCATGAATTGACACAAGTTAACGAAGCCATCAATGTTTCTCTACAAAATTTCATTACATCTAACAAGAAGGACTTAACACCGACACCGCCCCGCTCATCATCTGTTCCATCATCAACATCGTCACATTTACAATTTGAGAACACTATCAGATTAACGACATTGGAAATACAAGATAAATTGAAAGAATTGCTATATGACTTTCAAACCATCACGAACTACCAAGAGCTTGAGAAGGTGGGTCACTCTATCAGCGATCTTCAACAAACCTACAATAAGGCTGTTCATCAGCTAAAGGCAAAAGAGGTCATTCCTAAACCATCGCTGTCTTCCAACAGTAATTATGCCAAGAAATCGAAAAGATTCTCGTTGCAAGCTCATCAACTGAGATCGTTTACATCACCATTGTCACTGGAAGCTTCGGCTCCACTAATCTTACCAATTTCCAATGTTAACTCCAAGAAATATAAGAGGCTAAGTACTGGTTTACCTATCCCACTATTAACAGTCCTTGAAGCTTCTCAAGATGTTCCATTGCCAACCTCTCCCACAGTCCAATCAGGTGAGAGATTGGTTTCTTATGACGATAATTACATCAATAATTCCACTATCCATCCTCATTATGGTGATGGTTTGAATCTTGATATCCCATCAAATACTAACGCCAATACCGGTTCTTCCACACAAACTTCATCACACGAAAACAAACTTGATTACATTGATAATATGCTGTCCAATGACGACAGTGTCGTTATCTCAGGTCATAATGATGAAGACGATGAAGTTTCAGATGGAGGATTGATAGATGGTATGACGAGTGAAGAGTTCAAAGCCAAACTTGAAATGAATTTTGCAATGATGACTTCCTCATTCAACAGAAGCTCAAGCGTTATGAATGATGTTCTTGAAGAAGATTCTGAATCGGTTAATTTTACAGAATCTGAGCAAACTGAACCTGAGGTCGACAATAAGTTTACAATGAACAATGTGGAGTTTGTGGACGAGTTGAAGTATGCACTGGCCCTTAAAAGATCGGAGGTATCTTAAAGCATAGCCTTGGTATAATTTGTTGGGTAATTTGAATACGACAGGTTCGTACTTCAATATGAAAAGGCATTAAAGGAATATGATTGAATGTTTTAGTAAAGGTAAGCATAATTTATTTAGTTCACACTGCACTATGGTGTTGGGTTGTAGTAAATTCGTACGCTAAAGCTAGTTCTGGAAGAATCAATTTAACAACTAATTGACCTAATTCAGCGATTTGATGTAAATTCATTACAAAAAAGCTCTTATCGGGAAGGAGATTCAGTATATTAAAAGGTTTGAAACAAGTAAATAAAAAAGTGGAGAATGCGATTAGATAATTTCTAGGTTCTTGCAAGTCTTACCTTTAGTAAATTCCAAACCTTCACCTTGGTAAGAGGTCAAAGAGTTCACTTCAACCAAACCTTCCAATTCAGCACCTTGGACTTTGACCCATTTGGAAGATAATTGTAAGTAGTTCTCAACACTGGATTCTGGAGTATCGTTCTTAGCACCAGAGGCGTTTTTCAATGGAGAAAATTCTTCGGATCTTTCAACTTCAAGACAGCCAAATTTGGATAATTCAATGTCCTTAAAAACATCAAAGATAAATTGTTCTAATTTGATACCATTTGGTTCAGTTGGTTTGACGAACTCGCCATCTTCATTCAAAGATGGGATTTTCTTGTAAGCAATATGGAATGGTAAGAATTCTTGGTTATCAATCCATTTGGTGATGGAGTTTTTCAATAATTCAACAGAGTAGTAGTGGTTGACAATGTTAGCAGCTCTAAAGGTTAATAAGTCAGAGCCGTCTTCTTTTTGTTCAGATAACTCCTTGGAGATTTCAGAGTATTCAATGACGGCTGGTCTTTGTAAATCTTCATCCAAGACGATCAAACCAACAGATTCGGTGGCATCTCTCTTTCTGACAACCTTGGTGGATAATTGAAAATCATTAACAATGGAGAAACCGATGAAAGAAGGATCGGCAACTTTAACCAAGACGTTGTCAACACAGTACATGTGAATGTGCTTGATACCTTTCTTGGTAAAGTCAGAGATTAAATCGTTGGTGTAAATGGCCTTGTATAAACCACCGTTACCATCTGGAGATTCGGCTAATTTGTCCTTAGCTTCTAATAGGATCTTAGAACCATCCTTGTTGAAACATGGCAAGGTACCTTGGTTAAAAAAGGTAACTTGAGATGGTGACAAGCCGAAGTATTTGTTTTCAACAAAGAATTGTTCGGTATCTGCTCTAGTTGGTTTAGAGGTCATAACATACCAATTGATAACAGCATTGGTATGGTGGGTTTCATTGGCTAAGGTTTGGATTCTAAGGATCTTTTCAGCTTGGATTTGGAACAAGGACTTTTGAGAAGGTAAACCAATGTTGTAACAACCCTTTGGTTTGGAAGAGCCTAATCTAGTACCTTGACCACCAGCCATAAGAATAACACAAACCTCACCGTCAGCAATAGCCTTTAAACCAGTTTCATACCATTGAGATTTGACGTCAGCGGTGGCATCGATAAGGGAGAATGAGGAGGAAACTGGTAATGGCTTGAAAGTCTTACCAAGGGTGGAGGTTTTGGAGAATTCAATGGCCTTTTGGACAATTGGTGATAATTGAGATTCTAACTCTTGTTTTTCACTTTGGAAGTCAGGCATTATGGGGTCTTGAATCGATACAGTGAGTTATACGGAATTCAACCACTTTGACACTCCTTTGACAGGCGTGGGCTTGAAGGAGGTCCGGTAAACGTGGACTTTCTGGGATCTTTTTATAGCATGTGTTGCGTGGGCGCGCGACGGTTGATGATTTGCCCATGGATTTGGCAGATGCTCAAAAGTAAACAAAAGATTGGCAGAATGAATCGTCGAAATCTGGAAACTTTGAGCATTTAAAGAATGAGAGAGAGGGCGAGGGGGATTTCAAGGCGCTATAGAACAGTACTGAGAATTATAATTATAAGGATGTGTATAGAAATAAATTAGCTCTTTCGTTCCCAATTCTATAGAAGCATAAAAGTCATGAACATGGATGGAATGCGCACGATTGATTCTCAGGCAATCAAAACCCATTCATAAACGTCATACTGTTAAACCCAAGATCTAGATCATTTCCATTTGGGTTCATAACACCGGTCATACCGATAGCGCTGCCATCAGTGCCAAGCAAGAAGTTACCAGTGTTGTTATCGTTGGTGTTTGGCAACTGTTGTTGTGGGTCAATCCTCGATTCGACAGGTCTTGCACCTTTTAGATTCATATCTGGTTGTAGCTGTTGTTGTTGTTGTTGTTGTTGTTGTTGTTGTTGTTGTTGTTGTTGTTGTTGTT